>JAATHB010000048.1:0-72273 GCA_014822075.1 Fusarium buharicum
CGTCAGCACTAGTGCGTAGTTAGGGGGGTTGCGTAGGATGTGGGGTTGGGTCACTATACCGAACAGGAAATTTAGTCTTTCGGCAGTTGTTAACGGCAGTTCAACCTCAGTCTTTCTGACAGGTTGCAGGGTATATCTAAATCTCGGGAGGTGTGGGATAGGCTTTGTAATGATAGATTCATGTTCGCACCATACAAAGTTCAAAGATATCCGATATCCTAGATCAAATTGCTCAAGAGACAGGGGGTTGATAGCCCAACAAGATAAATAAATCCTGAACATCGCCTCAATGTCAAGCACTATCCCTTCCTGTGTCTATATCCCACTCTCATCCAATATTCCATTTTAACATGTTTCGGTTTCTTGCAGTATTACTGATCTACGCTTTTTGGGCTCCCGTGGGTGTTGCATTGTCACCCGATACTACTACAACCCTACCATCTGTCAGTCAAACTTACGTAGCACCGCCGCCTTGCCAACCGATCCATCCACCACCGAGCAAGTTCGAGACGCAAGCCCGATTCAACTGCTTTGCTCATGCCTTCCTTATTACAAAGAACCTGACGGAGGCTTTTAAATACATCTCAAAGGATTACATTGTCAGTACTGAATATCGTGATGTCTTCGCATATCACTTCCATCCACCATATAATTTTGTTTTCACTTAACTACTACTCACATGGTGCTAACTTACCTGTCCCCATATAGAACCATAATCCGTTCGCGAATAATGGCTCTCGAGCTGCGTTTGACATCCTCGCACCTGTGTGGTCTAGCAACAACATAACCTTCAAACGCAAACTGTTCCGAGGCGATATGGGTCGGTTAAACTATAACTCCTCCATAGCTGGGGAGGTCATCGACAGATTCAGGTGGGAATCAGGTTGTATTGTTGAGCATGTGAGTTCATCTGGAGTTCTTGGCTTGTGTCTTAGTTATGCTGACATGTGCTATTTAAGTGGGATGTTGGCGAAGTGTGGCCTACCAGCAAGAAGCACAACTTGGAGCTAGGTATACTCGGCGCATAGTAAACAGTATCCTGCATATATCTTTATATATACTATGTATCTAACTTTGCACGCCGCTCAGAGGCAATATGCGTAGACAATAACAAAGAATACAGTTCTCCATATGTGCCTAGAGTCCATTTGCCAGTGGTAGAACCAGAAAGTCTCACCTAGAGTGTAAACAGATTAACACTTTCGCCTGTCTCTCGAAGCTTCTTATTTGCCTTTTGCAGACTAAGTCTCATGACCACACAGGTTGCCACAGAAAGCGCAGAGAATGCCATCATAAGGAGATTAGCTTTAATGTACCGTGGGCCATCGGTGGCCGGGAAGAAATATGGACTCCAGATGTTGCCCAGCTGGCTAAGAAGGTTGATGATAGCTGTTGCGCAAGCTCGCTTCTCAGGAGTCTGGTTGAGAGTTGAGCTCGCCCAGCTAAAGACCATAGCGTTAGATGAGAAGCAACCACAGATATAGAGGAAAGCGGCAGCATATCGTGCAGCGTTGTTGAGCGTCGCCACTGAAACAATAAACCCAATACAAGCAATGGCTTGAGGCACTGCAATATGGTACCCTCGGTTCTTGCGGCGGTCAGAAGACCAGGCGGTGGCAAAGGCAGTGGCAGTAGCGACGAGGTAAGGAGGCGCGGTTAGAATCAGAGTGAGAGTAGTGTTGCCAAGCTGAAATCCTCTGACGATGGTAGGGAAGAAGCTGTTGAAGCCGTAGGCACTGTGATTGGCCGTAAGCATGATGACCTGTCAAATATTATTAGCATGTGCCAGTTCAGAAATCTCATCTCAGTTGGAAAAACTTACAAAGACCCAGGTTCGGAAATCCTTGACAGCCATCATCAAGCCAGCCCAGACACTGTGGTCAGCATCTGGCAGCGAGACACGATCTCGATTGATACGCTCAACAGCAACCTTCTGCTCGTCATCCGAAAGAAGCCATTTCATAATGCCAGTCTTTTGCCCAGGGAAGTCGGGCAGAACGAACAAAGCAATGATGGCAGCACCGAAGCTACCGGCGCCTTCAATGATGAAGAGCCACTGCCATCCAGCCATTCCACGAGCGCCCTCAAGGCCTGACAAGACACCTGCAGCAATCAGGCCTGAGAATGCAGTGGCTAGCAAAACGCCCGAATACAGAATGGCAGTACGCAGAGCAAGTTCCTTGCGGGGATACCAGCAGCTGAGTAGATACATGGCTCCTGGGAAGAATGGTGCTTCTGCGATACCGAGGAAGAATCGGATTACGATAAGATGGGAGTAGTTGGTGGCAGCGGCTGTAGCGGCAGAGATAATGGACCAAAGCGCTGTCCACACAGGAATGTAAATCGACGGCCGAGTTCGAGTGAGAAGCATATTACTATTGCAAAGTTAGGATCTGGCTCATGATCTGGTTCCCAAGTTTGGCTCATACCTAGGAAGCTGCATGAGCATGTATCCAACGTTCAGAATGGACACAGCCACGTTAAACTGGTTGCCCCGAAGGCCGAGGTCTTCCTCGAAAGAGCTGAGTCTAGCTTGACTGTCGGGAATATGTTAGTGCTGCTTTTCATGTTTAGGTGCTTGCAACAAGATACATACGCAATGTTGTTTCGGTCCAGGTAGTTGAAAAAATAAAGTAGCCATACCATGGGCATCAAGGTAAAGTCGAGTTTGCGAACGAGCCTTTTCTCGGCAGCGTCGAACTCTTCCTCTGTCATACCCAGCTCGTTGCTAGTCACCTTGTCCAAAGATTCTTCACCCTTGGGTGGCAGGAAGTTGTCAATGTGCTCTGACGAGGCTTGGCGGAAATTTCCCTTCTCTTCACCCATGTTGATAGCCATTCTGAAGATGGAAAAGATAGTTGAATGGCCAAGAGTCGTTCTCGAGTGAGTTTGTCTTGATGGGGTTGTGGAGGAGGAGTGGTCAGGGAAGAGTAACTAAAACATGTTGCAAAGCACAGGTCCAGTCTTATAACTATTCCGTATGCTCACAGCGTTGGAGGTTCAGCGGGCCAAACCAGAGAAAAGTCTAATGCCCTAGTCCGGACTTCCCCAAGTCGTGATCATACAGTATACCATACCCCACATCTTCCCCAGAGTCAAGGACGCTAAGTCGCCCTTTAGTCGTGGCTGATCTCGACCGTTGTGGAGTCGCGGAGTAATCCGTGAGACGGGAGAGTCCTCGTTTAGGTGGCCACCAATAGGGAAGAGTCCATTTCAACTCTTCCCCATGGGGTTCCTCCATAAGCTCTGATAGATCAGGGAGACAGGGAAGATTGAGCCCGTGTCCCTTCCAATGCTAGTGGTAGAAGCAGCAGAGGGGCGATTCGGAGCTGTCCTTTTCGCCGCATCCCCAATCCCAGCGCAACGTCGGAGTACATGCATACAACGTGTTGTAGATTTGTACTCATTAGCCGAGCACTTTTATTCACCAGTCATCTCTAGCTGCGCATCTTGCTAGGCATTTGCTCATCGTCTTTCAGTTCACCATGTCACCATCCAAGGCCAGGGAACTATTGCGCAAGTTTACCAGCTGCGACGTACGTAAGGCTTTGCTGGCCCACCTATGTTATAGTAACGTGCTCACTTCTTTCCAGATCGGCGATGCTCTGGTGAAACTCAAGTACCCCTATGGCGGGTTTCTTGACGGAATACGCCTATATTCTCCAGACTCGCAAGCTCGCATCTTCGGCCCAGCTGTGACTGTGAAAATGGTTGAGTCAAGTGACAGGTCAGCTCCCAAGCTGGATCAGCACTTTGTAGACCACAACATCGATGGCGGCGTCATGTACATCCAGCAGCCCAAGGGCTTACCATCCGCATGCTGGGGTGGCCTGATGTCCACTAGGGCTCAGTACCTAGGCGCTCAGGGTGTTGTTATTGACGGACGCATGAGGGACGTTAATGAGCACAGACAGTTCAAGTTTCCCGTAAGTCCTATGAAACCACATCATCTCCAAGGAAGTGGTTAACACCACTCAGGTTTTTGCTCAAGGCCATTCTATCCTGGGCTCCAACACCTTCACTCGTGCTTCAGAAGTCAACGTTCCCCTCCAGTTCAAGGGAGATCTCTGGGTTAACCCCGGAGATGTTCTTGTGGGAGATGCTGACGGTGTTGTTGCTGTTCCGCCTTCACTATTTGACCAAGTTGTCGCTTTATGCCAGGAGCGGGCCGAGATTGATGAGAAGATGTTTGCTGAACTTCGAAAGGGTGCTCCCATGGGCGAACTGATACGTACAATCCGAAAGAATAATTGAGGGTAGGCACGATTCTAGTTAATTAGAGTAGTAATCGCCTCTCCAGATATAAGCCTCATAGGTATTCCATACGTTACTTGACTGCATAACCCGATCTTGATGATATGAGAAGGTTAGAAAGAATAAAAAGAAAATGATACACCGTATATATTAACCGCTATTTGAAGAACGTCTTACTTAAACCAACTGAGTAGCACATTCTTCACTGACCAGTTGAGAATTAAACTTCTCCTGTTAGAGAAGTAAAGATCTACAACTATGCCAGATTTTAAACATTACACCTTATCTCTCACATTCTTGTCTTCTATTATTAGTTGCACTTTAGCCCATGGTTCCAAAGGTCGCTTTTAGACACCGAGCCATATGGTAGCTGTTGTAGATTTTCTTGATTGCTTGTATCTTTCTATGAACCTTCATCTACAGACATTTGCTTCACTAACCAAATAGTCTCTTTGGATTGTCAACCATTAGTAAATCCCATTCTTCGTTTGACAACCACTCCCTTAGACTCCAAAGCCACGCTTCATCGTCCACCTCGAGGAATGGCGTCTCCTTCATTGCTTCCTCATGAGATCGTACTTTCATCCTTGGTGTATGTGGCCAATCGCTACCCCATAGAACCTGGCGCGGGTTTGCGTCCACAAAAGCTCGCACAAGGAACTTGAGGTCATTGTACCGTGGGCTTTGCTCGCTTACTCGATAAGGAGCGCTCAGCTTGACATAGAGGAGACCGTCTTTGACGAGTCGCATGATTGGCGCAAACCCGGGTTGTTTGGTGGGATCATGTTGATACTCGGCTGCGAGCATGCTGGGTGCTTTAAGCAGTCCGAAATGGTCTGTTATGAGGGGTCGACCTGTGGGGACCATCTCTTCTCGTACAAAGAGCTCTAGAGTTTCCCAGAAGTCCGTTCGAATAGTTGTCATAGTCAGACTCCAAGGGAGCGATAACTTGTTTACCCGTCCGAGGTATGCGCGAAGAGTTTTCTTTTGGAGTTCGACATCTTCCATGGCGTTATAGTGGTAAAGATTGACTCGCAAGCCGCGAATGCCTGCAGCTTTCATATCTTGGAGCTCATCATCGGAGGTGTTTTCGGGGTCGATGACCCCAACACCTGAGGTATTACGTCTACCCAGCTGGGTAACAAAAGCCTTGAGAGAACTGCAATCGTCGCCGTATGACAGTCCATGAGTCAGCACCGAATTGGTTATACCAAGACGTTGCCGAAAGTCCTTGAAGGACTGAACAGTTGCTGCCGGGGGTGTCAAATGGCGAGTTGGGCTGTATGAGAATGATTGTGCTTTTACTGAGTCAGTCCAAATGCCCGTAGAGTAAGGGTCCAAGCTGGAATGTCAAATACGTTCAAAGATGTGATGATGGGTATCCCAGCCACCATTAGGAAACAGCTCTGGCTTGACAGCTTTGGTGAGAACTTGTGTTGCCATTTTGCGCTGTGGTTGAAGACGAGCAGTTAAACGAAATAGCATGTCTTTTCTCAAGAATGCTGCATATACCAGAGATAGATAAGAGGCTGCACTACACCACTTCAGAAGCAGCACAGCAGCACAGACAGGTAGGTACAGTAGACATTTATGTCGCTGCGCTAAGCGACCCCGCTGGCGATAGCCCTTGTAGCTTGAAACTTACCTTTCTTTCGGTTAACCATTGGAGAGACCCGTTGTGGGTGTAGCTGTCGGAGTAGTCCATCCATCCATCCCGGGGATTGTGGGGAACGGAGATGGGTTCATCGCTCTGAATGCGGGGAAATAACTCGTAAGTTTTCCAAACATTTCAAGTCAAGCTGGCTGCTTGGGTCTGCGTGCTTTTTAGGAGGCGACACATCACTATCGGCAGACAATCCGGCAAAGATCCAACTGTGGTGTCACCGCAATTTGTCGGTTAGTAATAGATAAATATCGATACAACTACCTAATAACATGATACGGCATCGTAACCGCTTACGTGCGAAATCTCATAAAAACAATAAAGTCGTGTTGCTAAGCCAAGTGAATGCTTCTATAACCAAGATCGTACGCCAGACCAGCAAATCTTACAATTGAGTTTCAAGGTTGTGATCTCTTTCATGTACACGACATCATCAAGGCTATGAACTTCTACAGCATAAAATTGTTAAAAAAGAGCAAGAAATTGAAACTCAATAGTTTTCATAAAATACGAATGAAGTGACAATGGCCATACACGCTCTGTCAACAAAAGTCTTAAAACCAATAAAAGTATAGGGTAGCCGGAACAAAGGAAAACCGCGGATACACGAAAGCACGTGACGCTATCGGCGGGGGTCGTCGATGACCAAGTCGTGCCATGTCTACTCTCAATGGCTACGTACGTACCTGGGGACTTACCAATATCAGAGTTGCATCGAGACGAAAACAACCATATCTCGACTTCTATTACGCCCCCTAAACAGTCTGGGTCGAAGATCCGATGTCGACACGGACTAATGCTCCTAAGAAAGTCCGCCTGGCCTGTCGTCGCTGTCGAGCAAGGCGCATCAAGGTAAGCAAATAGCAATGAGATTGGTGGTATATATCCATAAGCTGAACCAATCGCCTTTCTGTTTCGCAAATTAGTGTGATGGTCAAACTCCTGCATGTGCAAATTGTGCAAAGGCTGGTCAAGTCTGCCTCGACGTCGACAGCCAAAACTCAGACGTTGTCATTCCTCGCAAGTAAGTAATAACTGCCCCCTTGTTGTTGTCGGATCAGTGGCTGATACTCGCCCCAGCTTCGTAACCTCTGCTCGTGAGAGAATAAAATGGCTTGAAGACATCATCAGAGAACGTCTCCCAGACGTGGATCTACGATCTGGTCCTCAGGCTGAGCCAACGACACGTCAGGATGAGAGGATATCCGAAGAAGGCGACGTATCACTATCGCCAGGTCCGGTAGTCTCATCAGCATCACGCAAGAGATCAGCAGAGACACCTGGACAGTTTGATGACGACGAATCTTTCCCAGAACAGGCCCACTCAGTCGCCGTAAACTTGGGCATGTTTTCACTCAACGTTGACTCACCGCAAAAGCACTACCTCGGCTCCAGCTCAGGGCTTTTGTTTACGAACCTTATAGGAGTATCACCAACAAGTGCAGAATCTACACCCCAGGGTTCCAAAGGCCACGCCCATGCTGGTGACCTTGAATGGCATGACGATGTATTGGCTCAAGATTACAACAGAAAATACTACCGAGAGCTGTACAGTCTGTTAAAACAGGTTAGTTTCCATTCTGATACGGGTGTTGGTTTCCTCCCTCTCTAACTTTGTGGACAGGAACTACCCTCGAAACATAACGCCCTGGTCTTGGTACACACATATGTCAGATGGATTCATCCAGACTTTCCATTCCTCGAGCCAGTCTCGCTGTTCAGTGCAGTAGAGGCAATCTATTCTTGCCTAGATGGAATCATGGAGAGCGATGTCTTGTCACACGGGTGGCCGCATACGATGCCCTCGTTTCGCTGGAACGGACACATGGTAGTCCCAGGATCCCCCGATGATGAAGGCATCACTATGCCAGTTGTTGCATTTATCCTGCTCATGGTATTTAATATCGGTTCTTTGGTCAAGGTTCGATCCCGCAACTACGAGTTTTCGCCCCAACGTTTTTACCGAACCGCCATGGGTTTCTCAAAGGATGCTTTTTCACATATTACACTGTCTTCGATCCAATCGTTGCTGATGTTGATGATGCATAGCATGTTGACGCCCGCTGAAGTTAACCTCTGGACTTTGGTACACCTTGCCCTTGCCTACTGCGTCGAGATTGGGATACACCGGGAACAAGGTCAGACAAATCCCAGTGACCTCGCCCACCAGCAGATCAAGCGCTTTACTTTTTACACAATCTACTCACTTGATAGGTAAGCATGAACATTGTTCAACTTCGTTCATCAGCTCGGGCTTACTTGTCAGGTCAATATCTTCAATACAAGGTCGACCACTCGGCTTCCGAGATGAGACGTTCGACGTGCAAATTCCCCAAGCTTCGTTAATCGAGGATGATGGTATCCAAGGCATACTGCCACCATCGTTCATGATGGCCGTGGCTCGCTACTCGGCGTATCACTTCAAACTAGATCGCATTATATCCGACATCAAACTCCATCTCTACCACCTGCCAGGTGACTCCAGCTGGTTCCCATGGCCAGAAGATGCAACTGAACAGCAGAAAAGGCTCAAAACTTGTTTGGATAGCTGGTTGGAGGATATATTGCGTGAGTCGTTTGACTTTCCAAGCCTTGACGGCCGTCAGCGCGAGGTCTGGAGGTTGAAGTTGAAGATCAAGTATTATACAACAATGGTCCTTCTCTTTCAACCATCCCAAGTCATTCGCCAGCCAGCACCAGAGGCACTGCAGTTCTGCTTTGACAGCGCTGCAAGTATTCTCGATGGCTATCAACGTTTAGATGACCTCCATAGTCTTCACTTTGGGTGGAGGGCAGTTCAGAACATCTTTGCGGCTGGTGCGACACTTATCTACTCGTTTTGGACGTCTCAGTTTGTGAGAAGAAGGGCATCGCAGTCGGCCATGTCGAGGAACCTGAGAAGTTGTTCCAGTCTTCTCACGATAGGCGGCGAATGGTGGCCATCGGCGAAAGACGGCCAGACGAGCTTTGGGTCTGTGGCGGACTTGACGATGCGCAGACTATACATGGACGAGATCTCACGCAAGGCTCCGCGTCTTCCTCATCAGGCATCTGTTGGCGGCCAACCTCAAGACGAGTCCGAAAGAGCTACACATGGGACACGGTCTACTTCTATAGTGCAAAGCTCTCAGTCTTTCGATGGCACGGACCCAGCACAGGCCACAGGAGGTGATACCGAGTGGCAGGGATTGGAGATGGATAGTGGCCAAAACGCCAATGAGTTTGCGTGGCTTGGAACCGAGGGCGGATTCGACCCGGAAATTGAGATGTTCCTGGCGGACTTCAACAGATCCGATTTTACCTGGAGCTTTCCTTTGAATGGTAACCAGGACACTGACCCATTCGGAACGCACCAAAACCCTGGCTTCTAGGGTCCGATCCGACTGCGGGGAGGTTGCGGAGCAGTCCGCATGTGGCGCTCTATAGAGACGGACTACTCCAAGTCACCTCGGCTGTGACAAGGGGGTCGACGAGTCTTGACGGATTAGACCAGAGTATAGCGGTGCCATGTCAAATAAAAACTACTTGATTGTCAATCATCATCATCGGAGAGAACCCTTGATTTGGAGGGATATCGCGCCATGCTGATGATACTGCAACAACTATCGCAAACATGGCGTTGACAACAACACTAAGACCTGTCTTCCGACAGGCCTCTCTTGCGCGACAATGTCGTCTATCGTCACAGGCTCGACGCCATCTGGCGACGCATTCGTCTCGCGTCGCAATGAGCCCGCTTGAGCCGGTGAGAAAAATCAGTCAAGATCTCATTAGACAGTCACTGACGCAACCCAACTATAGTACAATATCCTCGACTACAGAACCCGAATCGAAACCCTCCGCCGTGTACAAGGCTCAGACCAGCGACCTTTGACCCTTTCCGAAAAACTGCTCTACAGCCACTTGATCCATGAACATGACGATTGGGTCTTGGACGGAATCGAACGAGGAAAAACAATCCTGCGCCTGCGGCCTGACCGCGTCGCTTGTCACGATGCTACAGCTACAATGGCTCTCCTACAATTCATCAGCGCGGGCCTTCCCAGGGTCCAGGTGCCTACCTCTGTGCACAGTGATCATCTGATAGTTGCAGAGTATGGCGCAAAGCAGGACCTGGATCGCGCATCCAAGGATCATCGCGAGGTCTACGCCTTTCTCAGCAGTGCTGCTAAGAAATACGGTATCGGCTACTGGAAGGCTGGCGCCGGTATAATCCATACAACCATCTTTGAGAATTACGCATTCCCAGGCGGTCTGTTCATCGGAACAGATTCACATACACCAAACGCAGGAGGTATGGGAGTACTCGGTATCGGAGTCGGAGGTTCTGATGCAGTTGATGCTATGGCCGGTATGCCTTGGGAACTGGTGTGTCCCAAGGTCCTAGGCGTTCATCTTACGGGCGAGCTGTCTGGTTGGAGTTCTTCCAAGGATATCATCTGCAAGCTTGCGGGCATCTTATCAGTCTCCGGTGGAAAGGGAAAAGTCATTGAGTTCTTCGGCCCAGGTACAGAGACATTAGGTGCCACAGCCATGGCAACTGTTTGCAACATGTCAGCCGAGGTTGGGTCAACATCCTGCATCTTCCCTTACTCACAAGCCATGGCGCGATATCTTTCTGCGACAAAACGAGGCGACATTGCTCGTTACGCCGAGTCCTTCAAAGAAACCCTGCTCACAGCTGATCGTGGAAGCGAGCAATATTACGACGAAATCATTGAGATCGATCTATCGACGCTAGAACCTCACATCAACGGCCCTTTCACTCCTGATCTGTCCCACCCTCTCTCCGAATTCAAGCAACATGTTCAAGAAAGCTCCTGGCCTTCAAAGATTAGCCACAGCATGGTCGGCAGTTGCACCAACAGTTCATATGAAGATCTGGAAAAAGTCCACCATCTCGTGATGCAAGCCAAGAAGTCAGGCATGCCTCGACCAAAGACACCTTTCATGGTCAGCCCTGGCAGCGAACAGATTCGCGCCACAGCAGAGGCGAGCGGTATCCTAGAGACTCTTAGAGAGGCTGGGGCTGTTGTCTTGAGCAACTCATGCGGCCCCTGCGTTGGACAATGGGATCGAAAGGACGTGAATGTTGCTGGAGCTGAAAACAACTCGGTCATCTCGAGCTTCAACCGCAACTTTACTGGTCGTCACGATGGCAACCCTGCCACCCACTCCTTCGTCACTTCGCCCGAGATCGCCACTGCCTTTGCCTATACCGGAGATCTTTCTTTTAACCCCATGATCGATGCCGTTCCCTTCGTAAACGAATCTGGTGCTCCCTCAGAATTCCGCTTCACACCTCCTACAGCCAACGAGCTGCCAGAGAGGTTTTCTCCTGGAAACGACTTGTATCAGGCGCCCGTCCTCGAATCTTCTGATTGCGAAGTCATCATCGACAAAGGAAGTGACAGACTCGAGCTTCTCACACCTTTTGAGCCATGGAGGGATGGACAGGCAGACAACATGCAAGTCCTCATCAAGGTCGCTGGAAAATGCACCACGGATCACATTTCGCCTGCGGGACCATGGTATAACTACCGAGGCCATCTTACCAATATCAGCCACAACATGCTACTTGGCGCAACAAACAGCTTCCTTCCAGACGCGACGTCCCTCAAGATGATTGGGAGAGCCAAGGATCCTACAGACGGCAACATCAAGTTCGTTCATGAAGCAGCGAGGTCGATGAAGAACGCCGGCATCAAGTGGTGCATTATCGGTGACAACAACTACGGCGAAGGTAGTTCACGAGAGCATGCTGCCCTGGAGCCCAGATTTCTGGGTGGCGTAGCTGTCATTGCAAAGAGCTTTGCTCGAATTCACGAAACGAACCTCAAGAAGCAAGGCATGTTTCCATTGACCTTCGCAGACCCCGCAGACTATGACAAGATCAAGGAGGGTGATGTTGTTAGCTTACTGGACGTGGATGGAAGTGCGCTTGAGCCAGAAAAGCAGGTGACTATGCAGGTTTCTTCGAAGGACGGAAGCAAATGGACAGCAAAGTTGAACCACTCTTATCATGCTCATCAACTTGAGTGGTTAAGAGCTGGGAGCGCATTGAATTATGTTAAGCGGAGTCTGTTAGGTAACACAAGTTAAAACATAATAATAAAGCCTCTTTTAAACACAGCTATGAGCTCTGATCAAGTGCTTGCAAGACTCCTGAGCTATAGTGACCCTACAACGACTTCTTCTGAATCCAGTTGTCTACAAGAGAGGCAATCTCTAAGTTATTCTTCTCGACATGCAAAAAGTGCCCATTGCCCTCGATACCTTTGTCAGCAAGCTTAATCCACTCAGGCTTACCACCAGCCTGCTTGAGGAAGTCTATAACGCAGTGGTCGTATGTGATGTGAACGGAAGCTTCGCCGGTTAGCAAAAGGTAGGGCACCTTGTTGATGTTAGGAAGTTTGCGAGCAGGTTCCTTCTGAAGGTAGCAGTTGCGGTGCGCCAAGGTCTCGTTCCCAACTGAGATGCTCTCGAGTTCTAGGAGTGGTTAGCTGGATGGCCTTGAACAAAATACTAATCCTTGTGCGTACCAGATGGGTCATTAACCGGAGGATTGTAAGTGACTTGGGTTGTAGTAAGGCCCCAAGGTGAAGCAGGGAATCCACCGAGACCCTCAGCATAGCTCCAAAAGGGCGAAGTGGCGGCTTCAAGGTTGATACTCCCGGAGATATACTCGGGGCAATCGTTAGATAGTAGAAGGGGATTCCTGCTACCAAGTGAATGAGAGATGAGGAAAGCCTTCTCGCCAAGATGGGAGAGCAGTTCACAGCCCGCAGCACGCAAAGCAGTCTCCTGATTGGTAAAGTTGACAGTAAGGGGAATTAACGACTTCTTAAGCTGGTCGTAGATGGGGTCACCGTCCACTCCCGTTCCTGGCCATTGCGTGTGAAGTTTAGCCTGAGGATAGGTGTCATGGTTCTCTGGGGCAGTGAAGAACTTTGAAACAGTCTCAGTTGGCGAGCCGGCTGACATAGGGAAGCTAGAGATGGCATTCTCAGAGCTGCGACCGATGGCAATGTTGTCGACCAGATAAACGACATAGCCCTGGTCTATAAAGTAGCTTGCCCAACCCTGGCGATTATCTGGTGTGTTCAGCCATGTGCTTCCTGAGATACCGCCACCATGAAAGAAGACGAGCGGATGCTTCTGAGTCGAGGAGCGAGCAGGTGTCAACTTTTCGACATAAAGCTGATCAACTGTGATAGTTCCTGAAGTGCCCTGGGCTGAGCGACCGCCGATGTAAAAGAAATCGCGCTTGTATGCTGATTCTGGAGATCGACACTTGATGCTAATGGCGTTTGTGCCAGTACAGTTCTCAGAGCCGGGTTCTTGAACCGGCTGCGCAAGAGCGGTGAGAAACAGCAGGGATTGAATAAAGAAGCTGGCCATACTAGTGGAGTAAAATTGCCTGCAATTTCTGTCTTCACTTAATGAATATCTGTTGAGCAGTGACGTAGAGTTCGGCGATTTTCCATATATAAACCAAGGAAACCCAGATTCACAGGAAAGTCTGAAACAGCTTTCGGAATTTGAAAAGAAGCCTCGGGAGATTTTGATCCTGACCCGGATACAATAACGGGTAGTCTCCACGCCGGTTGCACTGGTCAGGGGCAGACCAGGGATAACGACCAGGGTCATGGCACGGAGTTGAAGTTATTGGCATCCGCAAAAGTATACATCTTGGTACGATCCTGAATTCCGAAAGAATTACTGCGCCGTTGGCCTCTATAAACGACGGGAATGCCTTGGCAATTGATCCTACGATTATAATAATTACTGTTTTATTATTACAATTGCAATTATTAAGTAATAGTCATTTTTAACCGGCACTAATGTTTTATTTATTATACTTAAGACTATAAATAATCCAATAAACGCCCTGCTCGGGTAGCAGCGTTACATTACTACCAGACATGCAATTTAAGACTATGCAGTAAAATTAAAACCGCTAATATTATCTGTAATACTAAGGAGACAGGGCGCATGCAGTCTTCTTAGATCCCCTAGCGGACGATGTCGCATTGCTATGTATAGACTAAAGGAACCCTAGTACTGACAGATATTATTATTTAGATGGCCAATTATCTGCAGAACGTAATCGCGATAGAGCTCTAGTTAGCTATACTCTTTATATTAATATACTGACTTCTATTAGGACCCGATAGGATACCACTTAATCCACCTCTAGGTACCTGAGGACGTATTTAAATAACTAGGACTAGAAACTTACAACAGTGACCCATATTGTCCTTTACAGACTGCATATTTAAAGTGTATATTCTTCTATCTGCAGTAGTTACAACAGTATTTGCCACTTGGTAGGCAGGAAAAGTCCCCCTTGGGACGGAAAAACCTTCCTCCAGCTGCTTTCCTTTATAACTCAAATCAATCGGACCCTAGCCACCTCACTCAATCTCAAGCCACACCTTTGCTTCAGTCAATCGGCTAATCGGTCGCCGGGCTTTGCAGGCTGCATATTAAAGTCTAGACTAGCTGGCCGGAAGCAAGTCTACTTGTCGGGAGAATAGCAGGCAGCATCGTGCCCTTTCTCTTTCTTGCAAAAAGTAAGTTTGTCTGGGCGATCACATGATCGAACCTGAGAGAGGTAAGGTTTCAGTTGAATGACCCGTAATAAAGATAACTTGTTTACTTACAAAGTTCCACGTATAGCCATCTCTACCGTCCAACCTGGTGCACTCTACAACATTGTTTCCAGAACAACCAGAACGTTCTGTTACAAAATTGCAACTTCTACCTTGGTTCGCCGCAGTGGCTATAGCATATAGCCCGAATAGCGTGAAGTAAGAGATCTGCATTATGGAACGAAGATATATCGAGAAGAGTAAGGTTTGAAGAAGCTAAGCAGTGTAGATGTATAAATGGTAGTATAAAGTACTCGAAGTTCACAGAAGAATGGCGGGAAGGTATCACTCTTTATAGCTCTCTTTGATAACATAGATAATTTCCTCGGAGGCCTCGGCGTAGGGTTAAAGTATAAAGGTTGCGTAATAATACTATAAGAACCCTGTTTTCTTAGGTTAAAGTTCTCGTAAATAAAACCGGATAGTTCGGCCGCTATATATATCAAAGCTAAACGTGAAATAATTACCTGACTCGTCAACAGTTAGTTATTCACCGCCGGCAGTTATCTAACTCAGAAGGGTATATACAGTTAACGCATAAAAGGGGAAGTTTAAGGTTGTATCACAACGAAAGCTAAACGTTATGCGATCAATCGTTTAATCTTTCCCCTCTTCTTGCCGGCCTCTTATATAACGAGCGAAACCCAGAGTGGGATATAAGAGAAGTGTTGTGGTTCAATATCCTGAGATGCAAAGACTAAATTCTTGAAGACATTATGGTATTCTCTTGGCAGAATTCAATTCGCTTTCAAGGCTAGACGTTGCACCAAGTTGTGTGTCTAACGCTGCTTTTATAGTGACCGTGTTTCCCCCCTCGTTGGGGGAACTTGGTGTGATTTTCACTGTGGTTCTTAGTAACAGTTGCATGAACCTTTGCGTGAGGCCACGTCAAGTGGGATCTAGCTTTTCATTGAAGTCTATTTCAGCTTCTCATTCCAAAGTCTGATCAGCCAATCGGTCCTTTCCAGTCACGCATTTGCCCGGACATGCATCATCGCGCACAACAGGCTTTGGTCTTTCCGCTGGAAGTAGCAGCTTGCATTGTGTTCTTGATGTGTGTGTGTGTGTGTGTGTGTGTGTGTGTGTGGTTAGGCGAGGCGAATAAGGAAGCCTGATGGTTAACGACAGAGGAAGAAGAGTATACTTCTTATAGCTCAAGATAAAGCTTATTTCCTACATCATGACGCTAGCAGCTGCCTAGGAGCTATAACTTAATTGTTATTTATTTATTATTAAGCGTGGAAACCGTATTCTTAGGTATTAGGCACGATACCTTATTATGGCTAAAAAAAAAACTATAACTTAAATTATGCCGCCTTGATCTATCGTTATGATATGAGAAGGTTAGAATGATCAAAATAGTGACCGTGTTATGAGAAACTTGCCATTAGAAGCAAGATATTCATGATAAATACTAGTATACATATATCACTAAGAGATATTGATATCTCGACTGCAGCTCAACCTGCAAATATTAAGAACCCTAACTCTAGCTCCAGCCTCAACGACTTGGAAGCACTGATTTTCGCAACGCCTAATATCGTAGGAAACTCTTTGCTGACATCTCTTATATATCTGTCGAAGGACTTGTCGCTCAGCCCCTGCTTAAACTCCGGAAGGCGATATACCACAATTACATCTACCAGAACGGCAAGCGCAAAGATTTGCAAACCAGAATCTGAGATGGAAGGGAAGAGGCGGTCTAAGTCTTTGAGTATTTGTCTGGCTTTAGCGTGATCGTCCTGAAGAACGCCCCTTGAAGTGGACCGCATAAATCACTCGTCATCCTTCTGGTCCGCCGGCTGAGGGATGCCAGTGAATTTGTAAGTCATCACTGTTAAATGTCAAGGTGGTTGGAGCGAAGGATTCTGGCAAATTGGGGTATGGCCCGTATGTATCGGGGTTCCTGAACCTTGAATAATAAGGCAGTCTGCGTTGACGTACTTGAGACCAGTTGAGAACCCATGAGGGATAAGAGTTTTGTTCTGGTAGTGAGATGGATCCAATTTTAAATAGATGAAGAAGGAACCGGAACTTTAAATTGTGGCTTTCTTGATTCAGCTCGAATCTAGCGACTTATTTATATAGCTCAGTCCAATGAGCAGAATAATCGAGGTGGAATCGTTGATCGCCAACTAGAAAACCGAACAGAGCCGTAGTTCGGTCTTTTTTATCAAGACAAGCGGCTTGTGAAAGTTCCAGAGGAGTTCCAATAGGCCAAGGCCCACGGACGATTTGTGTAGACTGACGGTCATCTTGATGGAATACCTGGATAGGTCAAAGACTTGAATGTGCTTCGCAGCCGAGGTAAGGACTGACAGTGGAATCGTGTGCCACCCGCAGTGAACAAAAGCCTGTGCGGCACGACAAGCTTCCTGGATGACCCAACGACGGAGGAACCAAGAGCAATCAAAGCAATCAGTCAGGTAGGAAATCTAATTATAGTTATCACCGCTGATGTACTTCCTCGTAAGACGTGCCATGCGCTCCGCTCCGTTCCGCTTTTTGCGCCCGCCCATTGCTGATTGTGGTAGATGAGAAATCTTACTGACTAATCGAAAAATGTTGGAAAGGCTCTGGGTCATATAATCTTCAGGTCCCAGCCAGATATGAATTTCTGTTGCTTCTTTGTATATTCTACCTATTGGCGGGACCTGTCTTGCTCTCACCGTCTCGCTGTCTTGGTTGATACAAAGAGTATCCATCCAAAAATTGCATGGTTTGGTCTGTGACCGAAAGCAACGCAATACGTCGTCGACAGTGACCGTGATTCTCAGGTACGAGGTGTCGCCATCGTTACATATCTCCAACTTGTATGAGAACTCTTGCTTGCCCCATGCGTATGAAATAGCGCAGTAGCTGACATCTTGAGCTGAGAGCCGGTTCTGGGTGATGGTACAGCTAAGTGGTGTGTCTGTATCCGGCGCTGGGTCTAAAACGACATAGCGAATTGCGCCGTCTTCATCCTTAGGGTCGTAGTGGTATCTATTCAGAACTGACATGGTCTGATCTTACTGAACTGTCTATTGTCTTCTGAGAGAGCTGAGGGTCTCACCAGTGGCCTGATATGTCACGAGGCTGTGGACGATTGGCATGGCGCAGACATGCAGAACACCTGGCACCATTCAATGGCCGCGGGGCTTTGAAATGCGTAGTTTGGAGTCATGCAGGTGGACTAATTGGTGTTTGGTTGTATGACTACTATCTCGAATCATCATCCCGCGATAGGTTTGTGACCCCTCCTTCCATTACACATTGCGCCGCGTGCATTATCTGTACGACCAAGGCACCGAAAGTTAAAACTAGGGGTTAGCCACTATTCGATGGTCCAGGCTTTGTCTTTAATCAATGGCCTTCTTTAAACAACGAAATGGCAGAGACGCAACGCCAGTGTGAACTATGCCCTGTTTCTGTCAAAAGTGTTTACAAGCTCGCAAAGCACTGTTTGAAAACCGGTCATCAAGCCGATCAGTGTTGTCGACAATGCGTCAAGTGGTTTGGCAGCAAACAATCTCTGGAGCAGCATAAACAATCCAAACACGGCACATCCTCCGAGGCCGTACCATCATATTCTCCATTGCCAGAGAAACGCCAGAACATAGCATCATCAGCTCCTGCTCCTGCGTCATATAGATTCAGAGATCAGAATTACAAAAGCGTGGTGCTATCTGACTTGCACGTCATTCACAATCGGCTCGTTTCCGAATGCCATTCCCAAGAACGCCTTAGAAGAGAGGGTTATGTTTTGCCTGGCGACTTGAACGGGGCCAGAGACCTTGCGAGGGCCTTGGAGTACTACATCGCTACACCTCATCCAGATCCCTTATTTCCCAAAAGAAAGGCTATCGCTCTTGATTGCGAGATGGCCGGTGTTCAAAACGGGACTAGCGAAGTGGTATCGATATGTGTCGTCGACGTCTTCACCGGACAAGTATTGATGAGTTCTCTTGTCAAACCGCGAGAGCCCATCATCGATTGGCGAAGCAATATACATGGCATCAGGCCTGCGACGCTATATATAGCCATGGCTCGCAGGCAGGCTTTGGATGGTTGGGAGACAGCGCGTCAGGAGCTATTCAAGCATATCAACGCAGATACGGTGATGGTAGGGCAGTCTCTTTATCACGATCTGAAAGCTTTACGGATAGCGCACGCCAAGGTAGTTGACACCGCCATTCTTACCGCAGATGCCGTGTTTGGTAAGGACAAACGTTCGACCCACAGATGGGGTCTCCAGTCGTTATGTAGTGACTTGCTGCGCCTACGCATCCGCCAGGGATCTGGGGTTCATGATGTATCAGAAGACACTATGGCAGCGCGGGAGCTAGCTTTATGGTGTATCAGCTATCCTAGCGAGTTGCAGAGATGGGCAGCCAGGGCGCGGACTTCGAACCAGGCTCAGAAGGGAAGATATGCCAAGCGCAATCGAGGGCGGACAACGGAAGCAAGACGTGTAACGGCCCATGAAACCAGTGAGGACGAAGACTACATCAACTCAAATGGTTCTGACAGTGATGAGGTTCTTCGTTGGGAAGATGTGGTGGATTAGGAGGCGTGGCTAAAGTCACCTCCCGACTCGGATTAATGTAGGACTCTTAGTATATCTGCATTAAATATCGTATGTTGTGGATTCAGCGCCGGTATATCTGTTTAAGCCTCTTGGCTTCTATGTGTATCACTCCAAAGATTTTTTGACTTTACCCAGAGCTCTATTGAATCGTATCGCTCATCCCTCTTCGAACAATTGCATGCAGAACCCCAAGATCGCCATCGGGTGTTTAAGTAATGTGGACAATATCTGGGCTGGGCCAGTTTCGATAGTTGTTTCTATATCCCCCATGTATCTTGCTCCATTCTCCTCCAATTCTAGTGAAGTTTGAGTAGCATCTAATTGTGCAAACATGTTTGTTCGTGCTGCGAAGACCTCGGCCGGGGCAGAGTGCGCGTTCTCCCAATCGATGACCCCGACCACCTCCAATCTATCTTCCGACAAAACATTGTGTAGAAGAAGATCGGTATGAATGATCGGGTATTGATTAGATGCATTTATATCAAGTTTCCCAATAATGGATGGAAGACGCTTGGGGAAGGATTCAGCTGCATCTCTCAAATCCGGATCGTTAAGGTAACCAAGATTTTTGAACTTCGGGTCCTGGCTAGCCCATGATAAAAAGTAGTCATCTGCTCGAGCGAATGGTCCTTGAGAGCCGAACGAAGCTGGAAGGTGTCCGACACAGATGTCGTTGTTGAAATCAAACGTCAGACAGCCGATCTGGTCAACGCAGGCGGTAGAGAGTTGATACTAAATATTTGTCAGGGAGTATGACATCAGGAATAGAGCAGGGTTTGCTATACTTGAATCAACGCCATCGATCGGTGGAGCTTTTGGCCTTGGTCAATGGTAAGCGCCTCCAAGCCGCCCATGTCAAAAATGTTATTGCCTTCGATATATGTCATTAAGATGTAAGGCAGGCGGATGGCATTGGCGTTTAAGCTGCAAGAATATTCGATGACCTCGGGAACTGGAATCTTGGTTGTGGTAGATATATATTGCATGGTTGCAACCTCGCTGCTCATCATGAACTGTCGATCCTCGGTCTACCAACTGCCATCTGGCTCTAGGCCGGTTGATAGAATGGGTAGCTTCGCTATCCAACGTCTTCTCTCTCTAGGGACGACTATGCGCCTTACAACATGACGTCCTCTCGCGTGAGTGCTCCCCTCGAAGAAACATGCTTCGTCGCCACTTGCCTCCTTTGCGGCGTCAAGGAGATCATCCCAGTTGATGGTGTTGATGGTATTGATTGTTGTTATGAGAAGAGCCTCATCGCGCTGGTCAAATGTCCAGCGAAACTGGAATGGCTTGGCCATAAGAGTGGATATTGATGGTAGGTATTGACGATTTGCATTGTCTTGATGCGGTAGAGCAATAAAGGATGAGAAATCTGACGAAAAACAGAAAAGGGCAAATTGGGGAACGGTCTCCTCACAGGAACATGATTGGGTGCACTCTGCAATAAGTAATCTAAAAACCCAAAGGTCACACCAAGTTGAGAAGGAGAAAGCAGAGTAAGGATAGAAGAAGGCTATTGCGTTGCCATTTACCCCCGAGACACCGAACACGCGAGCTTTGGAGAGCCGATGTTTTACAAAGAGTGAGCCTCCAAGCACGTTGTCCCCAGCCGCCTTACCATCCACCATGCTTGACCTCTTTAGTGAACCACATGTCCATGTAAAACTCGCCCAGGTATATCTTGCCGTACGCGTCCTTGGCAAATTGGTACTGCTCATCAGTTCCTGCCAAGAACTGGAGAGACTTGCAAAAGTCCCAATGCTCAGGAAACCATACAGCGTATTCCCAATCAAGGATAGCAGAGATATGACCATCACGAACCAATATGTTATGAAATCCAAGATCCCCATGGCTGAACATGATCTTATGATCTGTCCGATGCATGGCCGCGTACATGTCCTGATTGAGAAGGGGAGTGTTGTCACGCAGTTGTCCGAGATGCCACTTGTTGAAATCCTCCTCACAGGCGAACGGCCCTCCCTTTACTGCACCCAAAGATTGTCTATCAACAGCTGGACCGCCAGACACAGAGCCTATCAAAGCTTTCGGCGCTGGGATATTGCGCATCTGATGAAGGTATTCGCTCAACTCAGAGCAGATGGATTCGCGATCTTGAACAGCAAGCTTTGGCCAGGCGCTCTCTAGTATCTCACCCTCTAGAAACTCCATGACAATATACCGGTATCCCTCCTTCTCGTAAGCGTTTAATATTCTAGGGACTGGTATTGTGGTACGAGAGTGAATGAACCCCAGGTTGTCGACCTCGGTCATGTCGAGATCTGGCGCAAGCTTTATCACCGTAGCCGGGTCAATTTTTAGCACTTTCTTTTTGGAAAACTTGGATGCTGATAGAATTCAGCTTGGTCGAGCTGGTCCTTGGTGACTTCCCGGCCTCTCTGGGTCCATTGTTGGCTGTCGAGATGCCGCACTATACGGGACCTGGCTGTTCGAAATTCAACTGCCAGCCCTTACCGAGGTGCACAATAAATAGCTGGTTCCCTACCCTCCAGTTTATTGCAGAGGGCGGAAACAATTCTGAAACCAAGTGGTAGATAAGAGGCCAAAAACACAGTTGCCACCCCAGCCGCAAAGAAAGGTTCTTGGAGAACGGGAGGAAAAGCGGGGCCGGACCGGAATCCCGGAGGATTAACAAAAAAAGCAAAGGCAACACCAAATAGCTAGCAGAAAAGCTTTCACTTTTACTTTTACTTTTACGTTAACGTTATGTCTTTTATTGTCTACGAGGCTATAATACGGGCGAAGGCGAAATTCTCCTAGATCCAGAGGCTAGGCAGCTCGCTTTTCTTAATGATAAATGTACAAATAGGAATAGGATACCCTACCGCTTAGGATGATTATAGTGAAGGCTTATAAGTATGTGAGGAGGACACGATGGCACTGAAACAGGGGGCATTTCGATCCAATTTGGCTATTTGTACGTGCCTTGAGGGTATGTCCTGAGGTGGAAGGCAAATCCTAAATTGAACAACCACGTTGACTTAGTCTCTCGTATCTATATAACTATTTAAGACCTTAACTTCGCTTATCTTTTTATTTTGGACAAGTAAAAAGGGTATCACCGACTGATAAGGTTATTAATCCTCGGCTTAGACTTCCTTTCAAGATTAACTGCAAGCCGGCTCCTCTTTAGCTTTCCGCTACGAGAATTAGTCCAGAGTTATCCTTGTGTCAGATTTTCGGGGCTGATATCAATTATAATTACATTGGGTAAATAAAAAACCGATACATGTGGAAGGCGACGGGAGTTAGGTGACATAATTCGTGTTCTATAACAAGGCATACAGCTATGTACACTAAGCTCCTAGCTGCCCATTTCTAAATTTACAATCCTGACTCGCATGAGTAGGTGATGATTCCCTCCTCGAGACTAATCTATCTAAACAGCGTAAGGCTTCGCTTTCTTGATTGTCTCGAGAACAGCAACGCTCAGCTCAGGGAGCTGGAAGTTAAAAGTTCCCTTGCTATCAGCCTCCAACACAGTCTTGGTGCTGTTGACAATGTTGACACCAGTGTGAGGGTCATTGTAAGCAAAAGGATCAGCAACAGCGTTGGTGAGAAGAGTCAACTCGGCCTGAGTACCGGGCTGAACACCCTCGAATGATAGCGAGACTGGGACATCAGCAGACTCGGTGGTGTTGTAGGCAGCTCCCTTCCAGATAAAAGTACCCTTATCCTCGTTCTTTCCAGCAACGTAGAAGAGAGGATCGAAGTCGGCGGTGGCGGGAAGAGTGTGGGACAGGGGGTGGCCA
The DNA here is from genome assembly GCA_014822075.1 of Fusarium buharicum. Classification (NCBI taxonomy): domain Eukaryota; kingdom Fungi; phylum Ascomycota; class Sordariomycetes; order Hypocreales; family Nectriaceae; genus Fusarium; species Fusarium buharicum. The sequence continues at coordinate 22,915 of JAATHB010000048.1, forward strand.
GCGAATGCCTCCCAGACGTACCAACTGGTGGAGCGGGTGGTCATCTTGGGATCAGCGGCGAATTGGACGATGGTGACGGCCCATTGCCAGCGGTTCATGTTCCTGAGGACGGGGGCGTAGAAAGTTCCGGGGATGCGGTCGGCGTTGCGCTCATAACCGATGAGAGAAACAGCCTCGCCAACAGTTCCGATCCACCAGGGGAATGGCATCAGATCACCCTCCCACTTGGTTCCACCGTTGGGGTGAGTAGCGGCAACTTCTCCAATGATGTGGCCAATCTTGTCGTTATCAAACAGATCGAACTCGTCAACCAGAGCATTGGGCTCTCTGTAAGGGTGGTAGTCACCGATTCCAGGAGAAGGAATGTCGAAGCCCTCACCCTCGATGGCGACGGGGTCTTTGGAGTAGCCCGAGGAGATGACGGTGATATCGTCATAAGCTGCGGTTATAGCCTCAAGGAACATGGGGAAACGGTACTCCTTGTAGCTGTCCCAGCCGAGAGGGTAGCCAGCAAGCCAGTCCTCGTTTCCTACCTCAACGTAGTGAAGCTTGAATGGCTCGGGGTGGCCGAGCTCGGCACGGACCTTGCCCCATTTGGAGTCAGCAGGACCCCGAATGAACTCGATCTGGTCGAGGGCGTCGTCGATGAAAGGTTGGAGCTGCTCCTTGGGGGTGACGGAGCCGTCGAGGGAAAGACCGGCATAAACACCAACAACTAAAGCTATGTGTTAGAAATAATCAACTACACAGCCGTCAGATCAACTTACCGACTTCGAGATTCATGTCCTCAGCCCACTCAAGATACTCCATGATTCCAAGACCGTGAGTCTGCTGGTAGTTCCAGACACCCTCGAAACCGGGGCGGTTTCGGAGAGGTCCAAGAGTGTCCTTCCAATCCCACCAAGTCTTGTTGGTGTTTCCCTCAAGCATGTTACCGCCGGGGAAACGGAGAAGGCTCTGTTTAACAGCAGTCAGTGATATGGCTCAACTGAAGTGAGCACAGGAAAGCTTACAGGGTGAAGCTCGGCCAGAGCCTCAGCAAGATCAACTCGGAGACCGTTCTTGCGTCCCTTGTAAGTGGGAGGGAACAGGCTGATGAGGTTAAAGTCGAGAGATCCGTCGGCGCCCTGTAAAGTGTCAGTCCAGAATCAAGTTTGGTTTTTTATGCGAGAGATCGTACCTCGGGATCAAAGGTAATGGCAAAAGTGTTGTTGCTGTTGGGAGCAGTCTTGTTAGGAACCAAGACAAACTCGTGCTCGACCCATTCCTTGCCATCGGCCTTGGACTCAACCTGGACACTGCCAAAGACATCGTCGGTGAGGTTTGACTGCAGCGAGGCAGTAAAGTGTCCCTCATAAGAGCCCTTGACCCAGAAAGATCCGGTGTACTTTTGCGGCCTGACGTCCATTCCCCAGTAACCTTCGTTCTGGAAACCGATCTTGCCCTGGCTGCTGTTTCCAGGCTTGACGTTCATCGAAACGGGGAGAACATCGGAGAGTGGCTCGTCGAGGCGGTTCAACGATAGCTGAGCACCATTGACGGATCGCCATCCAGATAGCGAGACGGGATACTTCTTGCTGTACTGGAAAGCTCGGTTACGGATGAGCTCGGCGTAGATACCACCGTCACCGGAGTTGTTGATGTCCTGGTTGAGTCGTTAGTGGACTGCGATAAATATCAGCTGAGAGATCAATATGCTCACCTCATGAAGGAAACCATATTGGTGACCGCTTGTGGCGTTTCCACCAGTAGCCTTGACCTTGATATCGACAGCTTCAGCTGCGACAAAGCATGCCGCAGCTGCTAGGATGGAACTGAATCGAACCATGGTTAAGTCTAGACCTTAAGGATGCGAGGTCAGTGGCTAAGCTTCAACGCCCTACGGCGGACATTGATGGGTTATATATATGTTGCTATAAGACTTTTACTGACATCTACTTTCTTGGTATGGTTCATCCGCTCCAGTCAACATGCCTGCGTTCACGAACTGATTCGTATAGGGATCTTCTCCTCCTTGAGCAAGCGGCCCAATGGACTCTTTTCTCAAGCTTCTCCGCACTCTGTCGATCGTTCCATTGCTGCTGCCGAGACGGCCGGCGAGCTTAACTCGTGATGTGAAACCCCATATACCACGTCAATGCGGGGAGATGGGAAGGGTAAAGTCTGGGGGTTAGCGTTTGTTTTCGGGGCATCTCAGCCCATGACGTTAAATATCTGCCGATCATAACTTGTTTCCAAGTTGGGGTAAGGTTGCACTGGATCAGGGGTTGGAGCTTGGATGTTGTAATGCTCGATCAGGGCAGCATAGGATTCGTGCGCATCACGGAGCTTGTGTGGGTTAGAGTCGTATTTTGACTCTAATATTTTCAAGGACTGAAAGTAACTTCTCCACTTCAATATCTCCACGAATGAAAGGATTGAAAACCACAAGCGGCCAAATCCAGTTCACCTTGCAACCTCGGAATATCTGGTTAATGCGACATGTGGCTGATACAAGGGCAAATTGTCGAGTCGTTTATGTCATAATCATACTAGTATTGAGTTCAAGTTCTATCAATTTTGGCCATGCATGAATTTCAATCATCTCCCTCCTCCAAGTGCGAGGCCTTCTCCTTGCCGGAAAGGAACTTTTGAGGCGTGTTAATAGGTCGAGACTTGGCGAACTTGACTGTCGACCAGACAGAAGGCGACTCCTTGAAGACGAGCTCAATCTCCTCGAGACTTCGGCCCATAGTCTCAGGGAAGAAGAAGTACACCGAGAGAGGAATGCACGCGGCGATAACGGCAAAGACAATGTAGTATTGCCAGCCAATTGTATCAATGGCGACTGGAGTAACCATGACCACAATAAAGTTCCTGTATTATATTAGTAATGGGTACATAGTTGAAGGAATTGGTTCTGAACACGTACCAGAGCCAATGATTGGCTGTTGAGATGGAAGACATAGCCATTCGGAGACGGATCGGCGCAACTTCAGTGCAGTAAAGGAAGTTGGCGCCAAGGAAACCAATTGGGACCCAAGTGTTGTAAAGATAGATGAAGCAACCAGCAGCAATCATAGCAGCCTTGTTGTCGCTGCCGAAAGAAGTTGTGATGGCGAGGGCAATCATGGAGGCCGACATGCCAATACCGCTGATGATAAAAACTGCTCGGCGACCGAACCTATCAATGGTGAAGAAGGCCACAAAAGACGAAAGGAACTTCCAGGTGAGTGCACCTCCAGAAAGCACCTTTGACATCTCGGCGCTCATTCCCAAATTCCTTTGGAAAAGAATGGGGGCGTAGACGCTGACGAGGTTGGATCCGCTCATTTGCTGGTAGAACTGAAGCAGAATGCAGAGACAGAAGCGGTAAAAAAGCTTGTCGTCGCCCATCTTGAACATGTCGGCGACACGCATGCCTCCGCTGGTAGTCTCCTCGAGGGAGTGTTCAATGCCAGCGACTTCGGCCAGAACCTCTGTCGACTCAAGAGAAAGACCTCGAAGAGCGGCCACAGCATGACGGGCCTCCTCGGATCGATTCTTGAGGACGAGCCATCGGGGGCTTTCAGGAAAGGCGTAGATGGAACCCATCAAGACAAGGGAGAAGGCAATGGCGATGGCAATCGGGGGTCTCCAAGTGACAGGTCCGTGCTCGAACTCGAAGAATCCAAGGTTGATCCAGGACTCGAGGGTGTAGCCCAGACAGATGAAGAGACCAGTAACAACGACCTGACGACCACGGTTCTTTGCTGAGGATGTCTCACTCAGCCAGACAGGGACAATGGAACTGAGTTGACCAATGCCCAGACCAATGATGACTCTGCCAACAATGAACTGGGCGAGACCAAACGAAGCGGCCTCGAGGATCTCGCCGATCAGGGTGCAGACACTGGCGAAGAAGATGACATTGCGACGTCCAAACTTATCACCCGTGTAAGAGCAAGTAAGAGAACCGATGAGGGCGCCGATGACAAAGGTTGCAACAACAAAGCCTTGGAGTGTAGACTTGGCGCTCTTCTCAGAGCCTTCGCTGTTGACGGTGTCGATCTCAGGGAATGTCTTGACCCAGTCTTCCTCAGTGAGAAGACCACCGATACCAGCTTGGTTGTAACCAAAGAGGATGAAGGCTGGAGCGACAATGGCAGCAGTCTGAAGATTGCTCAGGGACTTGCCGCTGACACCCAGGTATGTTGGCGAGCTCATCTTGATGGTGTCGTTCTGGTAGAGCGTAGGAGTAACGAACAAACTTGAAGACCGTAACCTTTGCGTCCTTTACATTTTATATCAGTCAGAATCGCTCGCTCGCTCACCTCCTTTACACTAAGACTCCAGTTCTTGCGGAGCCCCATGGGAACGCTGAGGGTATGTTGCCCCCGTGTGGGCGGCGTGGGGTTTAGTTTTTTGCTAATCAAAGCATGGAGTTAGTCAGTTTGACGAGAAAGAAAAAACAAGATGCTCTCTTCTGAATGAATTTCCTCACGGCAGTTACTAACGGCTGCCTTTCGGTTGGACTATCTCCTGGAAGTATACCGGCTATGCGGCACGGTCGTTTTTCGGTGACTTCACTTTTTGTGGATAACTTATTGCGGCGATATGGGTCTATCAGACTCCGCCAGCGTCATAGTCGCGAGTCAGAATAAACGGGAGAAAATTTCATAATAATATTTTTTCTTTTGAAACGTAAAGACTTTCATTATCATGTTGTTTTGGTTTGTCTCACCAAGCAATGTTGAGGTTCTGGAAGTGATCGACACTGCACTGCATGTTATGGCATGGGTTCCGGAAGACGGCGGCAAAAACTTGCAGTAACACGAGATCTTTCAAACTCGCTAAAATGCATGATTCAACTAAATGCCGATGTTCCTAGACTGTTTTAATGGAGCTTTGTATCCGGGATGTTCCTGAACAAGACGTTGTTGTGATGGAGTTGTTGGAATTTGATTTGCACAACTTTGGGTTGAATGTCACCCTACACAAGTAAATCCTTGGATCATAAATATTAGAACAGACGAAAATGTGACATCTCACTTCATTGTGATTTTATGCCTCTTAAGCTTCTTTGCTAAGATGTGATCCAGAGTTCTGATTCATCAGGTTTTCTAGTGATAATCATATCCACAGACAAGAGGACAGGCACCGGGTATGAAAAGAACCAAGGAACAGCAACGAAAGAAGGGTCCAAACGCTCTGTTCAGCCGAATTACATAACAAGCAGAGAAAGAAATTGTCAAAGGCCCCATGTAGTATTCTTCCTCACGGTGCCCCCATATTTGCAACATTAAACTTATGAATCCCCCCGTGTTCACGGATAATGGATACTGACTACCCGTTTAACCGTATCGCTTCCCCAACAGAAACATTCGGTCCCATACCAAGGTCCACCTCTTCAAGTGCTTAGGACTGCTCTACTCGGATAAATACACATACCGCTGCTTCTGAAGTTGAGGCTCATGGTTCTTATCTCCTGGACCCTAAACCTCCGAGACTGGTCCGTCCGAGACCCAATGTTGTATGCTGAAGGCAAAGGACATATCACAAATGTTGAACCGAGAATCGACTCATGCCTCGGTCAAAAGCTGCTGCAGGCCCTGGGCTTGACCTTGATATTTATGCATAACCTTGCAGTGTCCTCGAGTTGTAAGATATCACAATATAGCTGTTTTCTGATGCTATCAAAATCGTTTTTACGCTATCTTTTCGTGATTTTATTTGTAATAATCTGATATCTACACTCGACAGGAGGAGAAGAAACAGAATACAAGTATTAACTAAATGAGTCAAGCTATGTCATATAACTCGTAGGTACTTCAAATTTTAGTTTGAGGCTGAGTGATTTACTACTTACTCTAAGAGACAGTTCATTCATTAGTTATATACTACGTCAAGTGTGTTTTATAGTTAACCATGCTTTAAATCCCATACTATACCATTCTCATACTCGCTGAAACTTGAGATATCCTGGAATAACAATTATACTAAAATTTATTCTACAGTTAGCGATTAATAAGATGTAAGGGTACCTTAATCAGTAAGATTCTAATGTCTATTAATGATTCCATACTGACCTCAAGATTCTTAAGGTTGTAGTTAACTTTATGAAATATAGCTACGTACTGTCATACTGCCCTGCCAATACCCCTCGCCTCATCGATCGCATCCATGATGGTCGTATTCTTCATCGAAATCACCAAATCATCTAAGCTCACCCTCTTTCGATTGCTTTTACAGGATATTTCCAAATCCGCTTTTTTTCTGATCAAGAAAATAGCAATATGCTCATACGACAGTAACACGGCAATGTGCAGCGCCGTCTGCCCACTTCGGTCACGAGCATTGATATCAGCATCCCAATTGATAAGCATTTCAACAATAGCAGCGTTTCCTTGAGAAGCTGCATAGTGAAGCACAGTGCGCTTCTCGTGGTCTACCGCATTGATAAGACCTTCTGTTTTTCAGAGCAAAAGCTGTGCTGCTTGGATATGGTCTCCGGCTACAGCACAGTGAAGTGCAGTGTGATTGTTGACGTCTAGTTTGCTCGGATCTGCTCCTTTGCTGAGAAGTAGCCATATCGCGGACTCGTTCCCTTCTGATGCCGCTATGTGTAAAGGCGTCAGACCGAATGTCTTTGTCTGAGCATTGACCTTTGCGCCATTGGCTAACAAAAGCCACAGAACATCGTTGCCTTTGACTGACCGGTGAAATGCTTCTGCTGCGGCGTGTAGAGCTGTTATACCAGTGTTATCTCGCTTGTTGACATTGACCTTTGCTTGAAGCAGCACCCAGCTCGCCATGGAGCATTGATATTTAACGGCCCATTGCAGAGCGGTTTTCCCATCTTTGTCAGGTTCGTCCAGGTTTATGTTCATCCCTGTTAAAAGAGTAATGATGTCGGAACGTCCTTCGGAAGCCGCCCACCGGAGTAATGTCCAACCATCTTTCGTTGGAGACGACACCGATGCCTTGTATCGGACCAGGATTTCAATGATCATTTTGTAACCCAATTGAGCTGCCCAGCGCATTGCAGTCCAGCCGTGACTATCTTCAGACTCAGTTTTGGCGCCCAAACGCAGCAACTTTTGAACCAATTTAGCGTTTCCTTTTTTGACGGCTACAATAAGGGGTGTATATCCTTTGATGTCTACCAGTTCAAGATCGGCGTGGCTAGTTGAGAGAAGCAGATATATCATGTCGGAATCATCTTTGTCAATTGCGATATGCAACGGTGTCATTTTGTCCTCATTCTGCACCTTCAGGTCCGCTTGTTGCGATATCAGAAGCTCGGCAAACTCACGATGGCCATGAGCAACGGCCCAATGCAGAGGGGTTTCGTTCCGCTTCGTGCGAGAATTGATATCAAGGGGTTTCTGAAGACCTACAGCTTTCTGGACCAAACTAGTCAACCCAAAGTATGCAGCAATGTGTAACTCAGTAAGCTGCTCTTCTCGCGAAATTTTGGTATCCTCCATGGCCGATACTGCATGATCTAATTTCTCCTTATTCCCATTCTCGGAGAGAAATTTCCATGCAAGCTGGTAAACGGAACCTTTCACCTTGTCCTTCATATGCCAACCCCAGTTGTTCGCGGAATAATGGAAAAATGGATAATTCTTGGCTAAATGCTCCGATTTATTCTGGGCTGTCGTCTTTTCCTTTGGTGGCTTGATAGGTGTGTCGATCAAACAGCGCAGACAAACTTCGGTCATGAGCGAGTAGGCATCTCGACATTCAACCAGCAAGTTCTTCTTCAGATACTTTTTTGCTGTCCTGTGCGCAAAAGTGGAGGAAAGTCGTCTTCTTCTCAACGACTCCAACGACCATGCCTGCACAAACTGATGTCAGAGTCCATTCCGCCTCGCGGCTCAATGTGACCTTGGGTATCACATATCCCGACACATTAAGTTCTCGCGAAGCATTCTGAATGTACAGTGCTTGCATCGCCTTCACTATCGTGAGTGGCCGTTTTGCAAAGGTGATCCATGAGAGCAACATAATGGCTGTGTTACGCTGTTTGTCCTCCTGCATTGCGATTCGTTCTAATGCTGCTTTTTATATTTGACTTAAATCGCCCGAAAGGTTGTCTAAAGTATACTCGAACTCTTCGAGTGTATGTGTAGATGTCAAATTTGCTATGTGGAGATGAGCAAGGAGGAACCTGATATGTCAGTATGGTTAGCTTCTTGTGAGCCACGGGAAACTCACAGCCCATCTGATCCACTAATAATGCTGTTGAGAAGGTGCTCACGGAATGAATGGTTGCGAAAATGGCCCTCATTAACAATAGATCTCATCACCCGGCGGCTATTAATGAAGTTGTCGAGGTACGCCGATATGTCGTCGGGGTGCGCTTTTATCTCAAGTTCGTAATCCGGTCGAAGGAACTGAGAATGTAAGCCTGTCCTTGTGGTAAAAAGGCTGTGAAATGTGCGTGGAAGCTTGCAACAGATGTCGAGAAACTCGCAGAGGGTGTTGGTACGCGTGTCGCTGCAGCATTGGTCAAGCGCATCAACTACGATGTAGATGCGTCGGAATTCCATAGCTTTTGAAGTGATCATATGAACATATTCGCTATCTTCGGGCAACGCTCCCTTTTGCCTCCACTCATCGAATTTATCTTGGATCTCATGTGAGACTTTGCGTGAACAGCGCAAAAGCTGTATGAGAAGACTCGATAGTATGTTTATTAACGTTTGTGTCGTTTGTTTTTTATAATCAAAGTAGACGTCGAGACAAGCCACATTGTGGTCGCCATAGAGTCGATTGTGAAGATTCTGGAGATAATGGATGACAATGGAGCTGTTCTTGACTGTTAGCTACAAATCTTGCCTGCGCACAATGTTTAGTGTTATACATACGCGAGGACTGACTTGCCTGCACCGGCTGTAGCTTGTCAGCAATATATAAGTCAGTTCTACTTCGAACTACTACTTACCGTGTCCATAAACCAATAGTTTCTGTAAATCTCCATCTATCCAGTCAGAGAGTGCAGGCAACTTCAGAAACCAGTTACCTGACCCTGGGGACTTTTTTGCAATCCTCAAAAGCTCATGTAGCTTCTCGTCGAAACGAAGGGGCGTAGTTATCGATTCAAGCCATTGTGGAATGGTGGGACCTGTGTCACTGACTTTTGCATGCAATTAGAATAAGGCAGCTGCAGCAGAATGTTGAAGTAACTAACAGCTAGTAGTAGATTGATGGATGTGATATGCTATGGCAGAGATATCAGCACCCTACTGCCGGCTAAAGACTTTTGAAATGTCCATACCGAAATTCATATTTTGGTCCGCCTTCCAAACGTTGCCCCCCACAAGGTTGTGCATGGTGCCTTCGGTGCAAAGGAACCCATTTGCACGATCGTTGTTGGTCTGGCTGACAGTGCTCCCATTTGTTTCAAAATCAGAGTCTGGGATAGAGGGCTCAACTAGTGAGAGCCCTTTGATAGCCTCCTCAAGTTTCCCAATCTGCGGCTGAGTTGCTGCCTTGAACATTTGATGGATCGCAAGAGCCTTGAGGCTGTTCATTATAGCGCTCATCAATGTCTCAACCCTATGGGCTTTGCCCATTGGAACAACTACTTTGTGATAGAACTTTGCCAGTGATGACCAGTCTTTGGTCTCGCCATTGTCTTCTTTCTTCTGCTTCTGAATCTTGGTCAAGATCTTGTTGAGCTCGTCGAGCCTACTTTCACAGGCCTTGATGACTGGCTCTATGGCGTGTTTTTCAGCATCGCTTGGAGTGTTGCAGTAGAGTTGGCGTTGAGCGATTTCGAGTGTCTCCTTTACAAGGGGAAGATTTTGTTCAACCTCTTCAAAAGCTTCAGGCAATCCTTTGATTTCGCGAATAGCGCTGTAAGTTGACAAAATGGAGTCAACAATAGCGATGATGCCCGCGATGATACTGAGAGGATCCATTGTATAGTATCACGGTATGTAGAATCGCCGAAAGTTGAGAACGAGCAATGGTCTGATTCTGGCCAGACGCTATAAGAATGAGAAGGGACTGATTGACACTACCCCTCTCCTGTTTGCTTACTGATTGTTATAAGATCATATTGATCTGCGAATTGTTATAGCCTGGCTGCAATGTAATGCATGTACGTAAGCCTTTCGGGCGGTGCAATGGCCGGTGAATGCACGTCGTGCATATATGGTGGTCAGCAATCTTCCCGTTTTGAACTCTTAGCAGGTGGCTTCATTTTGAGGCTCGCTTTGAGAGCCTGATTTTCGGGGAATATTATAAAATTTTGCATTATGGCTTCATAATGATCGGTCTCATTTTATTCGACTCTGAGATTTTGATAGGGAACCTTCAACAATTAAGGTTAGGCCACTCACAAATATCAATTGGTGGTAGAGATAGGACACAACATTTATTTATCCCTCTCGAAATCAGGCTCGGTGTTGGCTACTCATACACATGATCACGTTTGCATTTCGGTTGCAACCATGAAGTCAATAAGCTGCCGAAAGCCACCAATAGTGTTGTTGAAGACTGCACCGGCTGAAACTGCAAATCTACAAAGATGTGAGGCTTTGAGCAATGAAGATGCTGCATTCCCAACTGAGCCGACCCGGAAAGCCTGAATGCAAATGTATCAGATTGGTAAGGCATTTTTTGTCCACGTCAGTCTTTTGCAACTGGCAAGAAAGAGGCATCTTGAGCAGAGCCTCATCGGATTTAACTTGTGGAATTTCCGACTAAGGCCAAGATAAACTTGCGGCTCTTCAATTTACGAAAACCCCCAACTGCACTCACGGATCCGTTGCATCTTCCTTCCTGCTCCTTTATGCCTACATGGTGACTATTGCATTCAATATGGCGTCAACAGCGCGGCCATCTACATATGACTCAGAGAGTCGGCATCGTCCGTCAGGCCCTCAACAGGATCAAGATGAGGATTGGAGTGATTCTGCGAGTGACAAACCGGCGAAACAAACCAAGTCTCCCAAGCGCCATTCTAAGCTTAGACATAAGCTCCCCGAACACTATCGACAACATACGAGCGAGTGCCCTTCTCGATTCCCTGACGATTCATATATGAGGGAAGCTCGCAACGCGACTGTGCCTTACGGCTATAACTACGATCCTAGCCACTCTCCCTCTTATCAAACACATCCAAGCCCTCCTATGCAATATTTCCCATCACCTACCTCGCAAGCACCCGCAGGATATCCTGGCTCATATACGTATCCTGGACAGGGTGGCTATCTCTCTGTCCCGCGAACCGGAAATCCCTTCGAGCAGCCATCCGGCCCATCCCCATACGGCCATCCTTCCAGAGGATATTCCGAGTCTGGTTATGGTTTCGGCAAGTACAACTACGACCAAGATGTCCCACCGCCTCCAGAGTACCCAACACAAGATCCCCTAAGAACCCCAGTTCGGCCAAAAGAACCTCGAACCCCAAACGTCCAGCCACAGCGCGATACAAGCAATATGTATAGAGATGAGGTAGAGCGAAAGCCGCGGAAGAAGAGGCCACCAATGCCGAAGAAAGAAGAGACCCTGCCTGAGGATAATGTTACTAACTCTGAAATCATGGAGGCGCTAAAAAAGATTCAGCAAGAAGTTAAAGAAAATGCCGAAATCCGATCAGACCCAGGAAGACGGGAATACCATCGACGCCGAAACTCACCGCCCGCAAGTCAGTTCTTACCCGACGATACCACATCCCTCGACATTGAGAGACAAGGGACTCGTCAGCTCAAGGGCATTATCCGTCGTCTCCTAGAGGATAGACGGAATCAAGAATACCAAGACTCATACGCAGGAACATCAAGGAGAGGTTTCGCGGATTCTCGTCAAAATAGAATTGAAATGGATTATAGAGAAACAGCGTTGATGAATCCGCGCGATTTGCAAAGTCTTGAATTGAGGCTTGATCTTATAATTGATTATCTCGAAATCGGAAATTCACCTTCACCACAACAACTGCCAGAAGTTTATAGCAACAGACAGGGCTCTCGTATTCCAAGACGCCAAGTGTTTCTTGTTTCGGATCCCTCTATGCTGGAGCCAACTTCACCAACTTCAAGCCGACCACCGTCACGCCGCAGTGAGTACTTTCAGCCCAAGGGAAATCAGCGGCAAGATGCACAAGCATCAAACCAAGCCCGACTCCGACAGCAGCCTTCCAGGATACCAGAGGCAGAAGAAGTTTCAGAAGAGTATCTTGAGAAGTATGAAGCCCCCCGAGTTCCCTTGCGTGGATCTATGCAGGGAAGATCTCTAGGCTCGAACAAGAGCATTGGGTCGCAAAGCAGAGGAAGGAGTCAACCATCCGTTGGCCAAAGAAGTGAGTTCCGGGGACTAGGTAAAAGAGTTGTGCCAGGTGATCAGCAGAAAGTCAGACCAGGTCGTGATCCAATTGTTGAATCGGAAGATGAACTAGAGTCAGAGGGAGAACCTGTTATGGATCGGACACGGATGCCATACCGTCAACGGCCGAGGGCGCCTGACCCACCAGCACAGTCGAATTGGGGAAAACATGTAAATTTTGGGTAATGATGTAGTTTCTTAGTGACAACGTTAATGATATTATGAGCAATGACTACAGAAGCAGTCCCCTCTTTAAGATAATATAGTCTATTTGTGACCTAGACCGGGCTGATAGTATTTCTAGCATTGAACACTTTGATAGTAATATTAACTGCGTTAACTACCATCGCATCCCGCCAGACATTCCCGTCGAGAAGCAAATGTTACTCAATTGCCGAATATAAAGCCCCAAATCCAAGAAATAGACAAAATCGACAAAATCGCAATAGTAGCTACAAGAGCAAAGAAAGCCATGCTATAAATACAGCGCGATTACTCGTCCTGTACCATGCCACTAGAGATATAGCGATTGTTGCCATTGTGATCAGTAGTCAGTGTGTGAAAGGCCAAATCAATATAGAATATAGGCGAGACACCCGCCCAGATAATAGACAGCACGATGCACCCTATAAAGATCAAGAGTCTCGCTACTATATAAACACGTAAAATCATGATGATAGGGGGCTGTGCTTCGAACCAGAGAGCAAGTTACGCGTTCGCCATGTCCAATGAATCGCCCCCTTCAGAGCCAGCTATACTCTTATAACATATATTAACGCTAGAGTCAGAGCAAAGCGTACTCAGGTGCATTAAGAGATATATAAAACTGAACCTAGTAGGCTTCCTGAAAATCGGCTTATATGCAATATTGCGCCGGGCAACTATCTAAATCTATCTTATATACAGGCTTTCAAAACTAGTAAATGCTTCACTTTGTAGAGCACCCGATACGCTTGGAGCTGACAGCAATGTCATCGTACCAGAACGTGTTCTTGTCTCCACTGTATGACTCCCAACCGAAGTAGACACCCTGGATCTTAGGCTTGGGAGCGCTTCGTCCCCAGCCACCGGTGTACTCCTTGGCGGCGCCTGCCTTGTAGGTAAGGCCGGAAACAGGCTTGTTGTTGAGCCAAGTAGCAATAGTTCCATCTGGGGACAGGTGGTATTCGAGGCATTGCCAGGTGTTGGCGGGGATGGCCTTGGAGGCAGCCATGCCCTGGGGGGAAAGGTCGGGGAGGGTGGCGTCGTCGGATTCGTAGTTGTACATGAGGATCTTGTTCTGTCCACCGATGCGAAGGTGCTTGCCCTTGCCCTGAGCAGCGTCGGGCATGGTGATGAAGGTGACGTGAGAGTCAGTGAGGGCCTTGGCAGTCTTCCTAGAATTGGGGAGAAAATATTAGTGACGGCCCTTTTGTCAAGTACACTTTGGCTTCACTTACATCCAGGTCCTGACATAGACATGGCCACTGGGAACAGCATCCGTGCCGAAAAACTTGTGTCCACAGAAACCATTTCCACCACCCTCAACTCTGATCGAGTTGGTGCCGCTATGGCCCGTAGTCTTGTCGAGGGTGACTTTACCGCCCTGGTCGCAGTCAGGAGCGTACGTGGGCCAAGCAACTTGATCCCATCCGCTCTCAAAGTCCTCGGCAACCTGGCCAAAGGTGAGAGGGAGCACTGAAAGTGCAAGAAGAGCGACTTGACGAAGCATATTTACTGATAATAAGATAGATAGACAAGAAAAGAAGATACACGAAGAGAATAGAATGCCGAGAACAAGCCAAGTACCAAGAAAAGAGCGACGTTAGGATATCTATAGTCAAAGTGACATCGAGTTGAGGCTAAATCTCGAACGTTTGTAGTAATTAGGGACAGGATCCTGAAACGAGCGAGGTTTATTCTTCAGCTGCGATTGGTTGTGCAAGGATTATTTGTTCTTCGCGGCTAGAACGGCACGGTGGGATGAAACCTGAGACAATTGTGGGAATTATCCCGCCGAAGGAGATGAAACATGGAATTTGTCCGTCTAATAGACGCTGTTGGCAATACTGGAGTAAATAAAGGGATATTGTTTGTCTGTTGTTACTGCTTTACCAGCCGGAGGGGAGGGACTGAGTCTAGAAACCTAGAAATGAGGAAACATCTGAACCCATGCTAAAGAAACATAAACACCAGCCGGAACATGTCTCAGGCTGAAAAAAGACTGAAAAACAATATAAACTCTTGCAGCAACATAGGCCAATAGTGCAAGCCAGAATGCAATATAAATCACCAACCACGTAGTTCCATCACTCCTCACTTCAGTCGCAAATGCCGCCATGATAAGGTAGATCGCCAGTGCACCTGCGATATACAAACAACTAATTTTCCACATCCACTCCTTGGTAGCAGTTGGAAAGGTCCAATTCCATGCAGCGAGATGTACACCACCGTAAACGCTCGACAAGAACAGCGCAAGGCCAGCTAACCAAGGAAACCGTTGGAAGAAGCCCACTAGACCAAAGACTCCCTCGGTCTCGGTAAAAACACTAAAGTTGATATCAAGGTTCCGTTTCCCTTCGCTAAAAGGCATGGTTCTGTACGCCGAGTCTTGGACGGGCTTGAAGTCGGGTAATCGAACGAGAAATAGGTCCTGGCCACCCTCAGGCCCTGGGTCATCTTTGGGACTGATCATCTCCAAATCCCAAGCGATTCGGTTCACTTTGACGAATTTAGCTGACATTGCCAGGGCCTCACGATTTTCAAATGGGAAAGCTGCAAAGATGGCATCCCACCGGCACAAAAACTCTTTGGTGAGGAGAAGAGGGAGGTGTGCAAATTCAGAGTGGTATAAAAGTCCAGAGGGGAGAATGTCCCCAGGCCACATTTCCACACCTGGCTCTGGCGCTACCCAAGGCCCTGATCTCGGACTGGCCCAGCCATCTGGTAGCGGTTGATAATGAACCGGTTTCCATCGTCGGATCGAGAACCAGGGACGCCTCTCCGATTCTTGAGGAGGTTCTTCTAGTAGTTGAAGTTCTTCCATAGTTGAGACATTTGTAGAGGCTTTGAATGGCTTAGGCGTGACCCAGTCTGGTTGCATTAAGCAACCTCGTCTAGGCGGCGGTGGCTGGCTGAGATGTTCTCGAGGAGGAAGCAAAGCAAGCCTGGTGAACATGTTGGGATAAAACTGTCGTTGTACCAAGAGGGCTATTTCTCCTTTGAAATCCCCTGGAGTAATCAACTCTGGGTCTTGGTTTAGAGTATGTATCTCCCGCATTAGCCCCTCGGTTGTTATGGATCAGGAACTGATAACACCATATCAGAAACCCCTCAATATCCAACACAAGTAGAGAAAGATTGCGCATACAACGTGGACCATAGTATGTACCTCTAATAAACTGAGGGGCAAATCTTCAGTTTTTCGTACGATGCATTGCATCACCATCCAAATTACCTGGATCAGGACTAAAGTCTTCTGAAAGTAGTCGGCTTTGCTTTTGTCGTCGATCTTTTTCTTAGAAATGTGTATCCAATGACCCCGTTCTGTAAGCCAAGTCACGGTCTTGGGGCTTAGTCGAACTGAATACGGCCGGCTCATTGAGTCAAAGAATCGAAAGGCTTTGTTGTGAAGATCCGGCAATGACAGGATATCATCAATGTTGACTCGAACACCTCCCTTAATGATGAAAAAGGCATAAGCCATGTCAATCTGGATCTAAATCTCAATTTTTAGAAGGTCTATTCGCATAGGAACGATCAGTAAAAGTTTAGGAGAAGACATACGTGGTCTTTATCCGAAGCGCAATCTTTCTGTAAAGCACGAAGTCGTTTCTTCAAACTCCAAGCCTGCTGCAACTGATCTGCTGCCATATAGAGAGCAATTCCTGGCGCAAAGAGTGTAATTGCGACCCATTTGAGCTTATAGAGAAAGACATCGTGCCAAGCGGTCTTAATGGGTATATCAAGGTGCAAAGCCGTATAGATACACGCAATAAGCGTCAAGATGCAGCTTTGAAGAATGTCCAAGGTACCTCGAATGTTGGTTGAATCGATCCAGGCAGGAGCTATAACGTCTTTCAAGCCATCTACGTCCCCTTGTGGCCATACGATCTTCCATGGCAAGTTGTCCGTACGATTTGTGGCCATGGCGGGTAGGCAATGCAATCACCAAAGTGAATTGAATATAGCAGGAAAAAAGACTTCCTTGTGGGGTATGAAGGATATTTGAGACAAACACACGCGATTTTGGTTTGACACGTACCGAATCGGGCTGAGGCTGAGCGTGCAGTTTCTATAAATACTAGCCGGAGACTCGTTCATGGTTGGCTCAGCAGAGACAATCACGAGCCAACATCTGCATGATAACAGCCATGTTTCACCATCATGAAATTTCATTGGTTTTTGGTGCTGCTTCTCTAGTAAAAGGTGGCACAGCTTACATTTAAAGATGTGTCGATCCCTTAGGTCTTTTGAATGTTGTCAGGCTGGGGTAAATATTTGGAAGATTGCATGGTTTCATATCTTATAACTGAAGCAGCCAGGAACCCGATAATGGTTTCGGTGAAGACCAGTTCTGGTCTTCTTTTAGCGCAGCTGACTGCTGTTATTAGCAGGTTGATTTCGTATTAGAAACGAAGACAGGGGCAGGAAAAATAAGTAGCTATAACTTCAAGTCACCACTACTGGCGTTGCCTTTGATAAGATTGACATATACAAGTATTCAGTAACGTAAAATTGCTTATGGGCTAGGGACTGGGTTTGGCAAGTAAAGATACAATAATATGCTACCTTAAATAGTCGACTACGTGGCTAATATCTGTTACATAGAAAGCGAAGCGATAAACGTACAATGAGATCGCAGGGTTATTCTATGTCTATTAAAGTGTTCGCAGAAGGTCGAAGAAATAAAATTTTCCTCTAAGAGGGAGTCCCGAGAGTCACCCTACTAGAACAAATGCTCGAGTGAATGGAATTTAAACTTCTATGGCGGCAATCTCCAACGTGTCATAGTTGCCAGGGTTTGTAGTGCCAAGGAAGACGTAGTTGCCACCAGATGCCCTGTACTGGGTAAGCCACTGAGTGTGCACCTCCCCTCCTGGCGCAGTCGTGCAAATATCCTCGAAAGTTTCATCGTCAGTGTAGCATGAACCTCTAGGAGCAGCGCATACAAGCTTGCCATTCTCAATCTTGCAGGTGATGTAGTTCCACGACTGGTTGGAACCATTGCGGAAGAAGCAGTTTGTAAGAATGACTGGTTGATCGGGGTTTGATGTATGGCCGTAGAATGCACACATGTAGTTGCCACTATCATTGTCCTTGAGTCGACCGGTGCTCGACTCGACAACGTAGGATCTATCCCGAAGACCAGCGAAGTTGGGCTTGAAGAAGACGATGGTGCCGGGGTTGTCATTTCCCTGGAGCTTTGCACCATCAACGGAACCGCCACCTCGGGCAACGAGAGTAACTGTTTGGGTGGCAGCAGGCGCGTCAGAAGTGGTAGAAGCCTCAGCCTCTGAAGTGGTAGTAGTCTCGGCCTCTGAAATGGTTATGGTAGTGTCTGCAGCGATAGTGGTGGCGGTAGTCTCCTCTGATGTAGCCGTGGTAACGTCTGCGACAGCAGTGGTGGTGGTAGTCGCCTCGAAGCTTGTTGTCTCAGTCACATCCGTCGAGACATCAGCAGAGGTTGCAAGGACAGTGGTGGTTGCCTCTGAAGTAGCAGCTTCAGAGGTAGTCGTTGCTGCATCCGAAGCTGGAAGCGCAGTGCCTGATTAGCGGCCATTCCATCATACACAAGATCGTTGCATTTTAATTGTACTGACTGGTGGTTCGGGCCTTGCAAGGACTAGCAAGCGCAGAGTCGGCGGCGAGCAGGCCAAAGGCCAGCATCAAGGCATTGTATCGCATCTTGAGAAAAGAACGGGCAGTTGAAAGATCGACTGGGGTGAGTTGCAGCAAACGAGAGAGAGGAGAGAGCAAGAATGAGAGAAGGAGGAACCTGGCGATCTTAATGTTAACCCATTCGGTAGCCAAGAAAACAATTCATCTCCCAGAATCGATAGTCTGTGTTAGGCTAGGGGCTAGTGGTAACCAAAGCAAATACGTACAGTATAATAGCGACTCAAGTGCTTGGCCAGTTAGCTTCAGCTCCTGACACTACTGCAGGGGCGGTGATCTAACGCTATAAATAGGCTAAGTCAGGCCTATTCCGAACTCCAAATTTGTCCAAGGTTAAAAACAAGGTCTTTTCCATTGAGCAGGTTGGGCAAATACAAAATCATTATATACACCAAAGTTGCTCTCACAGCGGCCTTGGCAATCACCACATCACTAATTTAGCCCTTTTCTACGGAATCCGGGGCATACGAGTTGGCTGGATAGAAGTAGACGTTTGTGCATCTATTCGAACCCACGGACAAAGCTTGAGATTAGATGCGATAATCCTGCGTAACAGGACATTAATTATTGGGGTGAGAATTCAGGAGTATACGATGGCTTTTAGGTCAAGACATACTATACATATATAGTGTGTGCAATCCCCTGGATGATTCGGAGTTTATTTGTTCTTCCTTCATAAGTACGTCTTGCTGTGGACCCAATCTTCTAGCTATTAGCGTTATAAACATTGCTACCTATCTGCTTCATCATTTTTGACTTGAGAGTATTTCAATAGACACAATGGGAGATAGTTATGGTATTCATATGTTGGTTGTCAACTGCCTGAGCTCTGCCGTCCTGACCTCTCCTTCCTTCATCTTCCAGATGCCATGTAAATGACGGGTTTTCTTATCAATCAAAAATGCACTTCAGTATGGTCCTGACAAGAGACCCTCGGCTAAGAAGATATTAGATAACGCATGCGTTTGTGAAGGTATAGAGGAGAAGCCAGTTTAGGTACAGTCACTAGTGATAATTTTGTAGTAAAAAGTTCAAGAAAATTTCGCTTTATAGTGCGAATCAATTTTTGTTAACTATACAAATATCACACTTAGTTCTTAGGCTTCTTCCAAGCACCCTTGGTGAGCTTGACAACGAAAGCACCACGCTCAATGGTGTTGATAAAGATGTATCCCGACTTGAAGAAAGCATACGAAGACCAGGTTCCAACAAAAGCGACGGTGCCACCACCGGGCAGGTGGTCGTCCTCGGGGTAGATATCGAACCAAGCAGCCTCGTAAACACCCTTACCTGTAGGATCGGAGGGGATAGAACGGCCGTCAAGAACACGCAGACCAGCACCGTAGTGAGACTGGTAGATGTAGTTGTCAATGACGTACTGGTTGTGGTCGATGGACTTGGTAGGGTGCTTGAAGTAGCCAGTCTGCTTGGGGTTCTCGAGATCGCGGATATCCCAGATGAAAGTGACGGGGTAGCCATCGCCACCGGGTCCCTTTCCATCTCGCTCGTCAAGCTCATCATCGAGGACAAGGAACTCCTGGTTCTGGGTGTCGAGAACCCAACCTTGGTGAGTGTAAGAGGCACCCTCGTAGGAGATGCGGGAGATGATGTTGGTGACATTAGCCTTGTCAGTCACATCGTAAATGGTGAGGGTATCCTCGTTGTATCCGTAGCAGATATCGCGTCCCTGGTAGCGCTTATCGGGGCCACGGTAGACAATGCACTGAGCATCGTGGACATAACCATCACCCTTGGCACAACCCAGAGACTTGGGGTTGGCAGGGTTCTTGAGGTCGAAAAAGTTAAGACCAGACGCACAGTTGGTGTCATTTCGTGGCTGAGCACCCACGGCAACACCATACTTCAGCTCCTCGTTAACAACAACGTTGTGAGCGCGACCAACAGGCAGCAGAGCAGTGAAGTGGCTGGTAAGGTCCTTCTTGGCGTCAAAGACGACGGGCTTCCTGGGGTTAATGCGAAGAAGCTTGCGGAGATCGAAGATCTGAATACCGTGGCCAACAGCCTCGGATCCAATGATGACCCAGTTCTTGTATGTGCGGATCTCACGCCACTGGGAGGGCTCAGAGTACTGAGGAAGACGACCAAGGTAGACAAGCTGACCCTTCTTGGTGATTTCGGCAAAGGCCGTTCCGTCGAATTGGCCGATGGCGACGAACTCACGACCGTTGTCGGAGGTCCATCCCCATGAAGAGGAACCTCGACCTCCAGTGCTACCAAGAGCAGCGTGGCTCAGGAAGGAGTAGAGATCAGCCTAAGTAGAGTGTCAGCAATTATGGTTAGTCTGTTTTCAGTGTCTTTACTCACATTGTGACATGCAAAGGTGTTATTGGCATCGCCCTTAATAGCCTCAGCCTTGCCCTTGATACACTTGGCGTAGCCGAGCTTGGGGTACTGTTCACTAGCGAAAGCACCAGATGCTTCTTGCTTAGCCCAAACAGACTATCAAATATGTTAGCCAGAGAATGTATAATATTTGCAGGTATGCCCACCTGCTTCTGGGCCATAAGCTCATTGTGAATGATTCCCGAGTCGTAGAGCCTGGCAGCCTTCTCCTCATTGACCTTGATCTCCTTGCCGCTGACATAGGAGCCCACGGTAGCCAAGGCACCGAGGAAGAAAGTAGACTTGACCATCTTGAAAGGTAGCAACGGATGGTTGGAAGAAGGATGTGAGGATGACGAGTGAGATAGAATCGAGAGGAGATGGAGGGACTATTTATCTCCTATGCCTAGTGCAACGGTATACAGTAGTCTGCATGGTTCACAACATAGTAGATCTGCAGTCCCTCTCCACGGTAAACATGCCCCTTGCGAGAATAGGCGAAGGGGACTCGCATCTCCGCTTTCTCGAGATCTCAAGAAGCACCAATCAGCAGGGAAATAGAGCCGTACTTGGTTCATTATCTCATCTTGGCAACAGTGGCAGCATTTCTTGTACGGCGGAAATAGCCCAGATCTGGCAGGTGTTTACGTGGGGTTACCTTGGGTATAACAACCTATGCAATACTATATGGGTAATGAATTGCACACCAAGACCTCGCCGGCCATTGAGGAGCAACCCAAGAGACGGATGATATCCCTAATAGGCATGTTCCCATAGATGATGTAGCTTATGTAAAGGCATGGACCATTGCAACACCAACTATGTCTTACAAAAGTTCTAGTCAACATAAACGACAAGCATCTCATTGGGCGGATATTATATCCTTTGGTCATGTCGCAATTCGCCCGCCGGGCCTTGGCCGTCACACCAACGAGATACCAATCCCAGTACGGCAGGTAAGTTACGCTCATTGGCTAGTGTCCTTAGCTTGGTAATAGTACCGAGGCTTTATTTTAGTCTTATCTAGAAGCTTAAAGACGCAATGTAACATCGGGATCTTGGCATTGAAAAAGATCCCCGGGGTTGGTGGTTGATTGGAGGAAACGAAATGACGATAAGCAGGGGGTTCGGCACATCAAGTGGTTACATTGCGTCTTCCATGGTGGGATAGCCTATCAGAGTTAGAGCCGGTTCTCGTATCTCGTCTTTAGGCTTTGAGAGAACGTGGTAGGAGGAGGATCGGCTTCAACTTATTCCCGTGGTCTCGAGTTAAAACACTGGACTGGACCTGGATAGAGTGTCTTGAATAATGATCGACATCTGTCATATTCGCTCCAAACCAACGCATTTCCGGATGAATAAGTTCGAGGTGATACCGTTTATCGGTGCACGTTTTCGACCTATAACCAACGCTTCTCTGACTATGGCGGCGATTAATAGATGTATCTGAATCCAACCTCTCGAAGTCCCCGCGCCGAAGCCATATCAGCCTTGTCACCTTCCTCTTCCATCTCGGCTACCTCGGCCTCTGCTTGCTCGAGCTTCTTGTTCTCGTGTTTGTGAACATAGCGCAGCATAAGTGCAAGCAGCGCGACCAGAACACATATCGCAGCGTTGGCACTACCACCAGGCGTATACTGAGGACCATGACTGCTAGGGTACATGTAAGACCCGTAGATACTCGCTGTGTTGCCGATCATGTTGCAAATGGCGATGATGGCTGATCGCTTGACAAGAGGACGAGGGAAAGAATTCGCTACCCAGGAAACGATGATTTGATCTAGGCAAAAGTGTTAGATAGACCAAACACTGTATACACGACGCAAAAGAATCAAAGAGGCTGACTTACAAGAAGAGATGGAACCCATTGGCATGAGGAACATGGCAAAGAATCGTGCTCCGACCACAGTCGTTGCAGCGGCAATGGCGTTTCCGGCTGCTGCCACGAGCATGAGACAGATTATGTGCAATGATCTATCGTTCGTCTTGGCCGAGCTCAACGTCACGCAAATGGACAAAAGGAATGTTGCAAACTGTTGCTATTGTCAGCAAGGAAGCCCATCACGTGAAGCCATGCAAGACACAAGGTATTACTTACCCAAGCTGGAGCTGTAAGCCACAGAGTGACAATTCTGCCATAGCCAAGGGTACCAACAATAGTGGGAAAGAAGTACTGGAAGGTCTGAGAGACCAAGCTGACATGCTGTAGAAGGATAAAGAGGTATAGGCGGTAGTCGCGCACAGCCAGTTTGACGCCATCCCGGACAGTCTTTTCTCCGTATGCATCGGCTTCGCTGATATCGAGGGTTAATCTCCACGCCGCGAATGCGCGCTCCTCTTCGGTCAGCCATTTCGTGGTGTGAGGATAGTTGGGTAGAGCGAATGCGGAGATGAATGAGAATCCGATGGCAGCGACACCCTCCTACTAAAGCATTAGCTGGCGATCAGAAACCAGAGTGCGGGTTGGTAGTAGATACTTACGATGATAAACAGCCATCTCCATCCCGCGATACCATGGGTCCCTTCCATCCCTCCTAGAATTCCAGCGCCCAACACACCGCCAAACATGTTCGCAAGTGCATTGCCTGCATACAACCAGGCAATACGTCGAGTAAGCTCAGCTCGAGTGTACCAAGAGCTCATTAGAAAGACGGCACCAGGAAAGAATGGCGCTTCCACGAAGCCGAGGAAGAAACGGATAACAATAAGGTGAGAGAACTTTTGGGCACCAGCATTGCATGTCGATACAACTCCCCAGAGACAACATGAAGCACTGAGATAAAGAGAAGGGCGCAACTTGGTGAGAATCAAGTTGGAAGGAAGCTGCATGAGGAGGTAGCCAACGAAAAAGATCGATGTAGCCAAGTTGAAGTCAGTCCCTGTCATTTCGAGGTCCTCCTCTAGACTTCCTTGTCGGGCCTGAGCGAGGTTGGAACGATCGAGAAAGTTGAGCAGATACATGATAACGAGCGTTGGCATCAAGCGTATGTCGACCTTTCGGACAAGCTTCTTGTCGAATTCCTTCTGCCACTCTGTGCTTTGACTGTTGAAGCCTTCAGCCCAAACATCAATGTTTTGTCCCTGGCCAGGTGAAGAAGCTGGAGCTTTGGGGCTGACATCATCGCCCTCGTCCATCTGAACAGATGGTTTATCCATGATTGAGTAGTATGAAGAGGAGAGTTAGATACCAATATATGATTTGGTGGAAGGCATCAGCTTGACTGGACAGAACAAATAGAATATCTGCTACCAAGACTAAAGACCAAATAAGAACAGTGTATATATGCAATCAAGACAAGGCAAGTCTATATAGGAATCAGGATTCAATGACAGCTACGGGAGAAAACTCGGTAATCAGACTCGGCAACGTAATAACCCGAGACTGTACAAACTTGAATGATTCTACTGGTTGCTAATACAGAGATCAGCAAGAATGTAACACAGCATGACTAGCAAAGAGTCCGGATGTAGTCCGGATGAAGGGGAAGTCATAATGGCGTCTCATCGGCTACTTCTTTGCTTGCCATGGGCAGATCTTCCCCCACAATCGAAACACTACCCCGCATTCAATACGGAATATTCTTTTAGATCCCGAGACTAAGAGCGGATAGAGGCATTGCCAAGGTATTTCTGGCACTCGAAGTACTCGCTCTCACGATCACCTTCAACTTAGTTCCAGTCTGGAAATTACAAGGCGTATGGGAAGGAAATGAGGCTTTTTGGCATCGGAGCAGCGGACTCTGCTCTTCTGTCACAAACAACAGAAGTCCTACGTTGGGGGTTTAATGGCCCCCACAAATCTCACATAACAACTCCATGCACATGCAGTTCGACAATCTGGACTGGGCTTTTGTTGGCAAACATACATGAATGGTGCTTCGACCTCGACTCTGAACCTAGCTTGAGTACCGGAACTTTCCGACGATCGTCAGGGATGCAAACGCAAGAATTGGTTGAATGGTTTAGACATTTTCTTGGACGAGTCTATCAATGTTTCATCGGACCACGTTTTCTTGACAAGAGCACTTGGCAGTTGGTTCTCAGGTTGTTGGACAACCACACAATGTCCAAAGTTCAAACGATATTACATCTGTATATGATGGTTCTGCAAATGGCCCCATCCCTTTATCATTATGTGGGGGTTGAGCCGCTTAACTCCAAAGGCTGACTTCAAGACAGCCCTAGATACCCGAAGAGCTCATTGAATGCATAGATCGCCATGGTATTCTGCCATGAATTGGATTGAAGTATCTGCATCAGGTGTGCTGATTCAACCCCCAAAGTCTATCATCCCAGGCTTTCTTCACACGCAGGCCTATCCTTGCCGCTCAAACACAGGCATGGTGTCAAGAGGACTGCTTACAGTCACAGTCTTTCCACCTTCACACACCGACCCATCAGTGGCCTTCCATTTAACACCAGGCCCGGGCAGATAAACCTTGCGTTCCTTCTGACCCGCTTGCAAGATCGGCGCAACCAGATACTTCGGTCCATACATGTATTGATCCTCCAACCTCCAGCAGGTATCATCTCCAGGAAAGTCGTAAAAGCACGGCCTCATGATCGGATCACCCTTCTCATGCGCTGCCTTCATCAGACCTCTCGTATACTCCCTCATTTCCTCTCTGATATGAAGATACTTCTTGCAAATGCCATAAACCTCCTCCCCGTATGACCAAACTTCATTAGGTCCTCCAGAAAGGCAAAAGCTTCCACCTGCCGTGCCGTGTCTTGGCTGTTTTGGTTCCCGGTCACCGTGTAGCCTCATCACAGGGCAAAACGTACCCCATTGGAACCATCTCACAAACAGCTCTCGGAAAGCTGGCTCATCTGGGTCACCTCCGTGGAAACCACCAATGTCGGTGGTGAACCAAGCTAGACCAGACATGCCCATGTTTAACCCGGCGGATAACTGATTTCGAAGACTGCCCCAGCTTGACGCGATGTCTCCTGACCAGACAAGAGCTCCAAACTTTTGACTGCCTGCCCACGCACATCTCAACAAGTTCACAATTTCAGTTTGGCCAGCTTCCTTCATACCATCGTAGAAGGCCTTTGCGTAATCGTGGGGATAGATGTTTCCGATGGCTAGGTTGGGTCCGGCATGGTAGCGGTAAACATCAAAGTCGTAAACTGAATACTCAGGCTCCGCCTCATCAAGCCAGAATACTTTGATACCCTTATCATAGTAGTTTTTCTTGGCCGTATTCCAAACAAACTTTCTAGCTTCTGGGTTGGTGGCGTCAAAGTGAATCGTAATGCCAGGAAATCCCGCCATTGCAGCCCTGATACCTCTATCTTGACGGATGAGCAAGCCTCGACGGAGCATTTCATCGTAGTTCTCGGAAGTCTTTTCGACTGTAGGCCAGATGGATACCATGAGTTCAATGTTCATTGACTTTAACTCCGAAATCATTGCATCTGGATCTGCGTTAGAAGGTACACATCGGCTACTCAGGATACACAGCTTACCAGGATCAGGCCAAAATGTAGGATCAAACTTCCAGTCTCCCTGGCTGGGCCAATGGAAAAAGTCGCAGACGATAAGATCGATGGGTAATTCCCGTCGTTTATACTCCCGAGCCACCTCCAGTAGTTCTTCTTGCGTTTGGTAGCGAAGCTTGCATTGCCAGAATCCCAAACCGTACTCGGGCATCATGGGAACACGTCCGGTGACACCCGTGTAGGCCTGAATGGCTTCAGCAGGAGACTCACTAGCCACCACCCAATAGTCTAAAACATCTGTTGAGTATGCTTCGAAAGTAGTGGTGAGACTGCTAAAGACAGCTCGGCCAATGCCAGGGTTGTTCCATAAAAGTCCGTAGCCAAGGCTGGAGAGTGCAAAAGGCACACTAGCTTGTGAATTGCGATGGGCAAGTTCCAGATCTGCGCCTTTGAGGTTCAAGAAGGGCTGCTGGTACTGTCCCATACCATAGATGCGTTCATTGAGATCCTGAGACTCGAACCGCATGGTGAGATGGTAGTCATAGGACCCCAAACGAGGTTTCCACTCTCGAGCATGAATCCGGAGCGCGCTGCACTTCGGATCAAGGATGTCTAGACGGTGACGAGCAAACTCCTCCAAAAGCACCTTGCCAGATTTGATGTTAGAAATGACAATCTTTCCACGACGGCTAATATCGGCCTTGATATTGCCGTTGGTGATGGAAGCCGAGTTTCCATGGATAACGATATCGGGTGTCAACGTAGGTGGTTTCTCGGTGAGAGCCCAGGGTCGGTCTGGGAGAGTGGCTAAACAGGTTGCCCGAACACGAAGGGAATTCTCACCCCAAGGCTCGATGTACAGAATCTCTCCATCGAAACGAAATTCGAGGCGATTGTTCTCGTTGGTGAAAGAAGGGTCGGGTCTAGTACCGTATTCTTGGTTACCCTCTTTGGGAGACATACTGAACAATAAGGCAGGACCTTTTAAGTCTATATTCTAGAGATTTCCTGTTCTGGTTGATTAGTACTGACAGTCAGGCGAGTTGAGGTTTTAATAGTACGAGATGGGATCAAAAGCGGCCAATGGTAGCATTCCTTGATATTAGGCAAAATACAACTCATGATTAGCATCAACAACTCAAAACACGAGGAGAGGAAGAAGCCCCCACAACGCCTCGTCATCTGAAGAGACCAAGTGCGGGGAAACTGTATTTACTATAACTGTAGTGCATTGTGGTACTGATTACAGATAGAGCCATAACACGGCAAAAGTGAAAGCGAGTTCATGATTCGACAGGACAGGTATAGGACTCGGTTGGCCATGTTAATATGCAAGAGTGTGTCATACAGGTACGTCTAGATGGCCGAATATCTGCAAGCTTGTATCAGATAATTGCCTTGTATCTGCCACATTTTCAGGATGCGGCTCTTGCTAAACCTAGAATTGATATCTACCTCTGCTCTGCTTGAAGTTGGGCTTGCATCCACTCTCTACGCCAGTAGTCTTTTATTTCCAATGGTATCAGCTACATATATTTTTGTGAAATTCAGAATCAGAGCGGCTTCCTACTCTATTTGTTGCTTATTTGGTGGGGGCTTTCTAGCCTCGCTCTGCTGAGGTGGTGTAACTTGGAATCGGTTCAATGGGGATGTTGGTTGCTTGCTAGTTCTGCTAGTATCATTCGAGGGCACTAGGGGTAAAAATAGTATTGCTAGGAGTATTGCACCAACAGTGTCCAAGAAGCCTAGGAGTGCTTTCTGGATGGTTCCAATTGTGCCGGTCGATCGACTCTATTACTGCTGTGCTGATAAGTGAATCCTCACTTCCTTAGATAGTCATTGAAACCAGCGCATGTGGTTAGCCTCTCATAGTGACTCATCTTCCTAACTTCAAATGCTCGTATTGCCGGCCTGATTCGGCTGCTTGGGAGGCACAGCAGGGTCTAGACTCCAGGGAGCACACGTCTGTAGGGCCACAGGATCCATTATGTGCCTATGGTCAACTATTTAAAGACCCTGCTACGCTTGAAATCAACAACGATAGCAAAAGGTGGGGATTGGATCGTCGAGGGCACAAAAGTTTTGTATGCGAAAGAGTATATAATAGCATTATCGCTGTCTATGAGGTATGTTATTTTAAAAAGTGGTATAGTGCATCAAACTATAATCAATATTAGATAAACAAGCATCCCTTGCCCAGCAAGCAGAATACTTGCACGGCTCTCCCTCTTAGATCTTTCCAAAGCCAGCGTTGGCAGGGACCTTGTTCTGAGCAACAAGAGCCCGGGTAGAGCGAGCAATAGGCAGACCCTTGAACTCAGACAAGAAGCCAGTATCCTTTCGGTTGAAGTTACTGGAAGCAACAAAGATGTTGGATTGGCACGAGCGGCCGAGGAACTTCTCGGTGGCGGCGGCAGCAGCGCCATCAGGGCAGCTGTTGAGTTGACCCTTGAAGTCGTTGACAACAGTCTGCTGGACGTTCTTGAAGACGTTACCCTCGAAGAGACCCTTTCCAGCGGTGTCACCCTCGATGGCGTGACCCTTGATGTCGGACCAGACGTTGTTGACGGCGTGGAGGAAAGTGGTAGCGGACAGAGCGGGACCACGGCCAGCGGTGTGCTCGATCAGGTTGCCTGAATCATTCGTGTTAGCGAGACAATCAACGATGGAAAGTGATGGTAGAACCTACCTTGGAGAGTGATCTGATCGCCCTGGCCAACCATCTCAATGGTCCAGTAGTGGTATCCGTCACAGCCAGCGGACCACTGAGTGCGGCCGTTGATGTGGTTGTTGGAGAGAGTGATGCCAGTGCTCTTGTCACGGCCAAAGACATAGTGCTGACGGCCCAGAAGAGAAGTCTGATGGTGTTAGTGATGGTGCAACCATGGTGAGAAAAACTGAACATACAGTGCAGTGGTCGATCCAGATCTTGCTGGTGCCGGAGAAGATGAAAGCATCACCACCCCAGACATATTGAGGGTTCAGGTTTGTAATGTCTGTTGGGTTGACTGTTAGAAAGAGTGTGAGCAATTACAAGACTCAGGTCGACGTACGGATGTTCTGGACAATGATATTCTTGACGCCATTGAAGCGCAGACCCTTGCCCTTGATGATACCCTTGTTACCAACACCAATGATGGTCTTGTCAGAGGCGACGTCGATTCCTCGGACTCCAGCCTTGTCGTACACGACATTGACAGCCGGGTTGCTACCGCACCAGTTGTTGGCAGCGTTGATAGCCTGCTGGCAACCAGCTCCAGTCTTCCAGGGAGCACATCCCTTCTCCCTGACGGTACCCTCAGAGCCGATGAAGTCGTAGGTCCTGTCGAGGATGATAACACGGGGAGCCTTGTCGGTCAGATAAGTGACAAGCTCCTTGATGTTCTTGGGAGTGACGGGCGCTGCAGAGCCGCCACCAGTGACGCCCTGAGCAAAACCCTGAGCAGAGCCAGAGAGCTTCTGAGCAGAAGCAGAAGCCAACAGTGTGGTAAACACACTGAAGCAAAGACTAAACTTCATCGCAAAGGTAGAAAGGTAAAATTAAACTCGATTTTGTTGTTGTGTAAGGAAAGTAGAAAGTTGGAACAACCTCAAATCGACAATGTCTCTTCAAACAAAATATTCGAGACATTCATTGCTGCTTATATGTGACTATTGCGTTGGTGGTCAGGAGTGAAGCTTTCGGCGAGAGGTTCCCAAAGTAGTAAAGCTGCCCCAATCTCCTTGTTTCAGTTGAGCCTCGACAAATGGCCAGTTACGGTAGGAAGAGGGTCGAGGCTGCGACAACATTATTCCGTCACTAAAAAGCCGTCACGGTTAAGAATTGTGGTTAGCGTGGAACCTTTACTCGTACTAGTAAAATTGCCATCCGGCTCTTCGGCACGCTACTCTGTTGGTGTATCCGGTCACTCGGTAGGATAGAGCTTCTAGAACGCACGAATAAGAAGGATTGCTTAACAATAACCATTGTGAATTTAAATTCTAAGAAATAGATGATCTAAAAACCAGTGACAGTTCCTTTAGTTAAAGTATGCCGTGGTAAAGTAGCGTAGGCTTCGGTGGGTCTGTTGGTTTAGACTTTGGAGTGCTGTTTCTCTATTCTAGGTTTAACCTTATATCACGACAACAGGTAAAGCATGATTGGGTTTACAATGCTCGTACATCGGACGAGTCACCATTCAGATCATCCCACGCCTCTTTTTAAAGCCTGTAAGCAAAGCGGCAACTAGCGCCGGCCTTGACCGGATTCTTCAGCTAGAGCCACCTTATGACCTTTTGGCGTGAAGCGATGAGTCTTGACGCACGGAATAATAAGAGGACACAAAGGTATAAATGGGGTCGTCTCTGGGCGACAAAACTACGCCGCACTTCGTTCGTCCTGTTTTTCCGGTGCCTGGGTTACTAAAAATAGAGCTTTATAATATTCAGTGGACTCACAGAGGTAAACGAGCTACTCGTAGAATTGTTAGATCATGCGTTATGTTATCTGAATCTTTATCCGTATCTATATAATTCCTTGCAACACAATTGAGAGAACTGGCCTAGCCCGATTTTCTTGGCTACTGGCCTGTAATAAGATAGTGGTCCTTAAAGCCGCTGGCAGTTATGCGGCGACATTTAACTCAGGTGTGTGTTCAACTTGGGCAGTTTAGGGCTGAGTAAACATAATTTTTTTTTGATATTATAGCTAGATAAAATATTTATTTTATTCCATTCGAAAAGGCAAATGCCTGAAAATCTTAGCTCTCTCTCTCCAGGGATGCTAAGAAAAAGAATGGTGTAGAGGTAGTCTCTTCATATCGTTAAACATTAGAACTAATAAAACTTACTTTATTACGCAGGTGTAGGTCTCTCTCCCTACTCTCGCAAACAGTATACTATGAACACTTGAACCTACTTGCTGATGGGACGAGCGATGTGGTTGAGGCACTTGCGGCTTAACTTGCCAGGACGCTTGCCCACCCTATATCTTCTCCCTCTTCACGTAGTTTACTGAGGAAAAGCTACTTTTAGAGATCATGAGTGTGTAAAATCCCTTCTCACTATATCAATGTTTGATAAGACATAAGACCCGGACACACTGAATTTCTTTATCTCAAAAATGTGGCATAGCATCGATCACGCTCTTTCAATGCATGTTGTATTATTTCGTTTATTCCATACGTATCTTAATTCTGTGAAATAAGTAACTTGATTCCCATTCGTCGAACGAAAAGTCTATTACAGTTATAACCGATGCCGAAGTAACTATTTCAACCTCGATTATCGATGAAACCATCCCTAGCTCTGAGTTTCTGATGAATTCGTTACGACTACAACCGAGTTTAGGATCACCATGGAGAATTTTACTACCGCTGATGGCTCTACCACTATTCACTCTTTAATGACTGAGCTCTCCTCGACAACGGACCTAATCGTGCCTATAAAAATGAGAGTGCCACAGCCACAACCACAACGCCCACCGAGTCTGCCGTAATAACGACTAGTATTACTGGGTCTCTTACAATTATGACTGAAGACGTCACTAACGCGACGGATGCTACGTCCACCACTACCAGTGAAGTTTCTCAAGCTCCGACATTCTTCGCTAATAGTGGATTCGACGACTCGACTGATACTATTCATCCCTGAGATCTCTTTACCCTTCTAGCAACATCGTAACAGATGTCGACATCAAAGTAGCCCTCGACGGCAACACTAAGTACGAGGATTCAAATTCTGTCTGTCTCATTATCATGTAGTCATCAACTATAATCGACAACCGCTTTTTCTTTCTATTCGATTCTTTTTTTTAAGGCTTTTTAACTTTCTTATATCATTATAATTGATTAAGGTGGCACGATTCAATATGCAGTTTTCCTTTTCCTACAGCATGGTAAATAAATCTTGAATAAACAACTACAAGCATTGTGTTTCTCTTCGTGCGTAGTAGAGCAGTATAACAACATAGGAATTGAACCACAGAGTAAATGAATACAATGTAAAATGCGGTCTATCTCACGTTAAGATTGCACCTATTACGACTCAAACCCTGCATATTCCCATGACACTTGTATTGAAGGCATATGTTAATGCGACGAATAATACTCTGTGCACATCATACAATATTCTGTATTCATTTAGAGTCACGTAATGCAATTTCCTTTCTGACATGTGGACCTCCTCTTGTTTATGCAGCCCACATAGTACAATGGATAGGTAAGATGCAATCATGGCACTAATAGCCTACATCTCTATCAGCTTCATTGGGGGCAAAAACAATGCGACTACTGATTAGGAGATGAGAGAAAAGGGCCTGTATAGACATAAGGCTGGCAATCATCTACGCTTGGCTATTAATAGCTTTACTTGCAGATTATACTCAAGAGAAGCAGGAACTTTCCAGTCAACTCTGCTATGACTGATGCTGAGGTCATTTAGTGCAACATGAAAGGAGATATAATTAGCCTAGCGAAGTAGTCAATAAGTTGAATTGACCATCTAAGCCTCAACGAGATCTGAAGGAATGCATTGCAGATTCTCTTATCAAGATAGGCTTGTTTAGGTTGCTTAGCACCTATATTAAGGACTACCCAGTTCTTGTTCCTATTGGCCAGCCCTGTCAGCCCTGAATCCTTCGAACACCGATTCCGGCTGCTGCGCCCTTTTTTCAGCCGCTGGCGCGAAAATTACAACCGAAGAAAGGCATGGCCTTCTAGGTATCCAATCCTTCCCGCTTATTGACGTTACGTCTCCGTGATCGTGGTAGATCTCAATGATATGCGCTTGCAAAAGACATCTGGTTTCTATAGAAGATGGCTGGAACCAATTGTGAAGAGCGTAACCGGGCTTTCAGCCCAGTATATTGCCTGGTGAATATAGATGCCTTCTTTCGTCTTCGTGCAGATTACCTGCAAGTGTAAGCAGCCAGAACGCCTCTTATCAGCTGGTTGGCTGCTCGCGTGAAACAACATGAACACTACTGCAAAAGTCCCTTGCTTACTGCACGCAAAGCAGGCTGTAAAGAGCTTGATTGCCATTAATAACCTTGTGCTTCATATGGGGCTGAGGCGGATACTGCCCGTGCAGGGCTGAAACCACTGCTGATGGGCTACTGAACCTCTTGTGGATAATCAGGCTGCGCACGAACACTTACGATGCAATGTGATGGTCCTTCTCATAGTTACTATAGCCTTTCTACTTGATCTATTCGTTCTTTGTCTGAATCCTTCTCGTATCACCAAGTCCTTCTTCATTTCTTTCGTAAGCTGCATCGACCATGCAGCGAGATGTCATCAATGTTGTTATAGATAGTATCCAGAATGAGACAGACCTAGGAACTATGTGCCATCCAGGGAGCCTCCAACTATTTAAGAGACTTCATATGCCATCAGAAAGTAATCGTTCTATCTCATCATCAACACCATCTTCCTTGATAACCACTTCAACTCAGCCTTTCTCAACTCTTCAATCTTTACAAATATGCACGCCTTCACTATTGCAGCCCTCCTGGCCAGCGCCATTGGTAGCGCCAATGCCTCTCCTACCCCTAACACCAAGCGCCACCTGATCGGTCGGCTCGACGATAGTGCTCATGAGATTGAGCACAAGTTCCAGCCAGCAACAGACTTCGACACTGACGGATGTTACTACACTTCCGCCATTGACAAGGACGGTAAGACCAACCCAGGTCTTCGACAGAAGGATGTCTTCTTCAAGGGCCCAGCGGATGATTGCCGTGAGCCCAACAGACTTGAAAACAACAACGTCTACAGTCGACGCCGTTGCAACAATGGCTGGTGCGCCATCATGTATGAGTACTATTTCGAGAAGGATCAGAGCAGCGTTAGTAATCCCTTTCCATCTCTATCTGTCCTATAACTAACAGTTGATCTTATCAGTGGGGTACCATCAACGCCGCCGGAGGCGGAAATGGCCATACCCACGATTGGGAGAACATCGTCGTCTTTGTCCAGGGCGAAGATGTCAAGCGAGTCGCCCCGTCTTGCCATGGTGAATACAAGCACGCCACCAACTCTCCTCGCCTCGACGGCCAGCGTGCCAAGGTGGTCTATCACAAGGATGGAGGCTTTACCCACTGCTGGCGCATGGCTAATGAAGCCGATGATGGTATTGAGAACTACACTGGGAAGTGGTTTATTGGAAACCTTGTTGGCTGGGACAACTGGCCTGTAGTCAACGGAAGGTCTCTCCGAGACTCGCTTTACGATGCTTGGAACGGTGGTGTTGGCCCTAAGTTCTGGGATAAGGATGACAGCTTCACTAAGACCCTTCGAGCAGCCGCTGGCGATGGTGCTCCTGGCTTTGACCCCGCGCTTGACGCTTGAGAAGCCATGCAGGTTGGTGGGATGTAAGCCTGGGATGGTCCTACTTTATGTTCTTCTTTAGGGCAGTTATATATATATATATGTTAAATAGACTGGTGTTTATCTACGTTTATTAGTTGTCGCTCATCTTGAATTTGTTGTTCAGTTGGGAATAATGAAGATAATACGAGGTCTTTGAGTGCGTGTTAGATATATGGTATTCTGAGATAGGGGATGTATGATCATATCGAGTCGATCTCGAGTGAGAATTGCTTGTCTTGTTATACATGCCAACTCAGACACATGGATGGAGCGAGACGCTGTCGCGCAAGAGAAGGGCCTAAAGGACCGAATGCATATCGACTGAAATTCGGCTCTGTCATTTGCTGGGCCTTTCTGGGCTACACTAGTGTTTCGATACGCGCTCGGTCACAGATCAATATGTTGGCAGATTAGGGCACCCAAAGTGCCTAAGTCAGCATGCAAATCAGGTTCCGATATTGACATGTTGTTGGCGATGAACGAACTATCCCTGAATGATTGAATCAATAAACAACTGAAACAAATACTAATCCGATGACCTACTACGCATGCAACCTAGGTCTTCGGCATGGCCTACGATAGATCATTGTCTTTGTTAACCGCCGAATGAGTAGAGTCCCACGGTTATCCTTTCACAAGATCGATCAGTGAGGGTTTAAGTTGTCGGTTTTCGGCTGTGTTTGGAGGAGCACGGCCAATCATATCACGAAAGAAACAAACGACCTCTAGCGGCGGCATCTCCTGGTCTTTGATTCTAAAATCAGTCAGTATTAGTATCATTTTGGGTTTGGATTGTTATGCGGGAGGCCAACCGGAAGAGGGGTAGGATTGATCGCATAACGTTCAGCGTTCGTTGTCATCTTTAACCTCCACTCCTGTGCATTATCATCCATGTTCTAAAATCTTAATTAAACAGGGGTTCATGGACCAAATCAACCCGATAATGAAGATCATCAATGCCATAACTCGTCGTATTCGACGAATACCTTCCACGTTCTCATCATCAGCTTTGCACCGCACGCACTACACAGGCTCTCTCCTGTTCAACCTCGCATCTTTCATCCTACCCGCTCTCTACGGCACACTGTCCAAGCTCTGGGTTGCCAACATCGATGCATCCATGGTTGTAACAACAGATGCTTACACCTACATGAGCACCGCGTCCGAGGCAGTCAACGAAGGCTTACCAAGAGCAGCTTGGGTCATTATAGGAGACAAAGCATCCCGAACTCTTGCTCAACGCCTTCAGTTGACCCATACTCTTATCACCTTTCAGTCTATCATAGGACTGATACTGAGCATCGTGTTCCTCGGGGCTGCACCAGCTTTCGCTCGGCGTTTCGTTCCTGAAGAAGTACGCGACGCAAGTTTGACTTATGTGCGAATAGCCTCCTTTACCGTCTTTAGCGGAGCTTTGGAGACGGCAGTGGCCACATCAACAAGAGCGTTGGATAAGCCAGATATTCCACTGGCGATCAGCACCGTCAAGTTTGCAGTCAACATTATACTGGACTTTCTCCTGATCTCACGTTTTCACGTGGGTTCATTTACACCTACTGTCAATACACAAGGTACAATTCAGTTGGTCTGCAATCTCGTGGCTTCTTTTGCTGGGCTTGCCTACTTCCTTTGGTCAAACACTTGGTCCTTTGTCAGACACACTCCGCACGAAACTCAAGACCACCTTCGTCCCAGCTTAAATGCACTCAAAGTTCTTCTGCGGCCTGGACTCATTTTCTTCGCTGAATCTGCCGTGAGAAACGCACTCTACTTGTGGCTTGTTACTACGATTGTTGCTTTGGGAGCTGTCTATGCTACGGCTTGGGGCGTATTCAACACTATCCGCTGGGGTCTAATCATGGTCCCTGTGCAAGCATTAGAGGCAACTGCATTGCAATTCATCGGTCACAATTGGGGAGAATGGAGGAGACGTGTGGGTGTTGATGTCCGAAAGCCAATGGCAACCTGGAAAGACTTGCGAGGTATTACACGTCCAGCGCTGAGATCTCTTGTGCTTGCTCTCATCTTTGAAGTTCCAATTGCAATATTCCTCACATTATTTGGAGCATACCCTTTCGCATCCTATATCAGCGGTTCTGAAGAAGTTGCAGAGGTCACTGCATACATGTGGCAAAGCCTCGATTGGTGTTATATCTTTTACGCCATGTCCACTCAACTTGCTGCAATCCTTCTTGCGACTCGACCGAAATGGTATCTCTACCAAAGCCTCGCAAGTAACATTCTTTATGTCATGCCTTGGGCCATCGTGTGCCAAGAGACAGACTTGAATGAGGACAACGCATGGTGGTACTACAGGTTTGTTTTTGGGGGTAGTCTCGTGTTTAGTTTTGTGGCCATCTTGGTGGTTGATTCGCTGTGGGCATGGAGGTTGCACTACGGCAAAACCAAACTGGAGACGCTTAGATTGTAACAAAGACGTTGGTCGTTTTTTCAGTATCGGTTACATTCTTCCGAAGGCCAAAGTAATGAGGCTGTGAAGGTGGTTTTGCATATTGATATCCACTCCCAACGCTCTTGCGATGGTGCAATCGGGGTAACATATCACCTCATCGTCTAGGATCGGCATCCTATCGGACCTCTTCGAGAGATCATTAGTCATGATTCAAAAGATAATCACTCACTTTAAAAGGACTTCAAGTGCCATGTTTCTTTTGATGTTCTTGTTTGTATAACACCATCCCCATCATGTCTGCTACTGCAACTATCACGGCCGCGGCTCCTCCGCCACCTGGGCAACCTGATATTTCATACCCACCAGACTACAAGAAGTACCAAGCTCGATCAGCTAGACGTCTTCAGAATGAGAAATTGCCTTCTGATGTTCCAGAAGGTTTCCCGAAGCAACTAACAGGCGATCTCGTCTGGGAGGGTGATTCGGTTGGTGAAACATATGACTGGACATACGTTCTGTCTGAAGAACAACTCAAGGAGGTTGACCAAGCTCTACAACATTTCAAAGGTAATCAATTCTTTGCAATGCTAAATACCTCATCTGACACTTGTAGGTCTTGAACTTCCACTTGGACATCTCTCTCCAGAGACTTTCCCTCTGCCCAACCTGCACTCTCAGCTGCGCAAGC
Organism: Fusarium buharicum; assembly: GCA_014822075.1. Taxonomy (NCBI): domain Eukaryota; kingdom Fungi; phylum Ascomycota; class Sordariomycetes; order Hypocreales; family Nectriaceae; genus Fusarium; species Fusarium buharicum. Next base: position 60,326 of record JAATHB010000048.1, read on the forward strand.
TATCAGATGAGCTTCACAAGGGCCATGGCTTCTTTGTCATCCGCGGTGTAGACGTGGACAAGTACAACCGAGAAGAAAACATCATTATCTATGTTGGAATTTCCTCCCACATCGCTCGTCAGAGAGGTCGTCAAGACAGCAAGTTCAACGGCAAACCCGCTGACGTTGTCCTCACCCACGTCAAGGACTTGAGCTCTACTCGAGAAAAGGGTGCAATCGGCAGCCCTGCTTACACCACTGATAGACAAGTCTTTCACACTGATACTGGAGACATTGTTTCTCTCTTTTGCTTGGAGACCGCAGAGGAAGGCGGCGCAAGCAGGATTGCGAGCACATGGCGTGTCTACAATGAACTCGCAAAAACTCGTCCCGACTTGATTCACACATTGTCTCAGAACTGGGACGTTGAAGTGTAAGAACCTAGCCTGAATAAGTCCCAGTCTTGTGGAAGCCAGCTAATCAATGCAGTTTCACAAACGCGGAAAAGAAGTATGCCACACGACCTCTTCTTTACCACCAAAAGGCCACCGAGTCAACCCCAGAGAGAGTAGCTTTGCAGTATGCCCGCCGATACTTTGTCGGATTCGGTGCACTCCCTCGAAGCCACGACATCCCACCAATTACCGAGGCTCAAGCTGAAGCTCTAGACGCTCTTCATTTCCTGGGAGACAAGTTGAGTGTTTCTACCAACTTTGCCAAGGGCGATATGCAGTACATCAACAATGTGGCTGTCTTTCACGCTCGTGATGCTTTTACAGACTCTGAGACTCATCAGTGAGTAATCCATATACAAGTTCTTATTGGTAAACGTGTAATAACCAGATTTTACTTTGTTTAGACGCCATCTTTTGCGACTGTGGTTGAGAGACCCTGAGAATGCTTGGGAAACTCCAAAGCCTTTGGCTGATCGGTGGGCGGAACTTTATAATGGGGTTACGGCGGAATCTCAAGTTTTACCTGCGGAGCCTTATATTCGAAGCGCTAGTAAAATTACGCGCCAAAAGTCTGTGGACAACCCACCCTGTACAACCGAACCCGTTTATGAGGAATAACTTCACTTATATAGAAAACCAAGTAAATAACAGTCAATTTCAATAAGATATATATTAAAATGATCGCCGGATTTTTCTCTTTAATATTTAGTGTACTATCCCTTTGCCCGGATGTATGCATTAAGTCTCCGGGGCAAGGAATCAATTAGCCGGTTAATTTGATCGGTTGTTATCGCTGCCTATGCCAACTTGATGCATTCTATTAACTTTGCTCTATCAACCTTGTTATTTTTTAAGAGATCTAATTGAGGAAATATCTTCCGGATGTTCAACTTTAATTGCTTCTATATATATTTAATTAGGTTTAAATTAGGACTGTGTGCCGGCTAATCGATCTACCCGATCTCATGCTGGAGTAGCCATTCTGTTATAGACTCGGATGTATATATATGGGCGTTATCCTGTTGAAAATGCCGTGTTCCGTTATATATAGGAAGTAAACCTTCCGTTAATGCTTCCTGATAACTACGGGAAGTATATCCTCTTCTTTTGGCGGTTATGTCGCGGATTATAACTATGATATCGGATTTTCTACCTCTCTAGATTGCTCCCTAGATTATGATTGATAACTTAGACTTTCTATATATTGTGATATTAACTAATTCCTTTATAAACTTCTTGTGAGGCTTGCGGAATACCTAACCTTGTTTATAGTTCGGTTAGGACTAAACTGTCGATTTATTGCTGAAAATAGTCTGAAGGTGTCGCGAAGTTAGTAAAAGATTCCTGCCCTGCGTCTATATTAGAACTTTAAAACGATATACTTCTAGTAATTCTTAGATATCTTCTTTTTAAGCTTGGGACTATCTTAATTATTAACGAGTGGTGTTAATTGATAGTAGAATTCTCTATATAGCCCTCTATTTTCTACCGTAATGGCGTTGGACGGTATGGCGTATGGTTGTTTGTAAGACCTGAGCATTAAGGAAGTTAATAAGCGATTTATATGTGATATGCCGGTTACGTTTAAGTGAAATTAATATATACTGAATCTATTAAAACGAGAGACTTTAGGGATGCCTAGGTCTGGGTTTTTTATCTAAGGAATGTTAAGTATTCTAGCGTTAAAAGATATTAGCGATAGTCTGCGGTAAATATTTTGCCTCCTCTGCGACGTCATAATACATCTGGCCGCTTTCTATAGCCTATATAATTAAAGCCCTAATCGTTTCGCTGAATTTATGGTTTCTCTGGCGATTTGCGCATAAAATAGATAAGATTCCGTTCTTTTGCGATATTATTTGTCTATAATTTGGACGGTTCAAAGTTGCACGGTTAGTCGGGACTTTTGTGGTGGAATACCTGTTGGCGGGGGGATGTCCACAGACTTTTGACCCCCAATTTTAACAAAGCCCGATAAACGTGGGTTGAGTATTTAATTATGAAATCACGGCCCTGTGCATATCGTCAGTTAGTTAAAGTAAATAAGGTTTTGCCGTGTTTCGCATAAACTTGTATGCATCAGATCACCATGGCATTTGAGCTTGGGTCGTGATGCCTGCTTCGACTAAAGTCTGACAGTTTCAGTCTGGTCAGAATGGGCGATCGTAATATCCAATGGTACCCTTGGACTGGATATGGAATTCGTACTTTGCCCTGTTAGTAGATAAAGCATCCGTACGGCCTCAAATCCTGTCAGGCGTCTTACTTTAATGGCTTGCTATAGCGTCACGTCAAAAAGATTCTGCCCTTCTTCCAACATTCCAACATTTCCAACGTCTGTGCAGCCAATTTCCTCCTAATGTCCGTGTCTGAGCATCCATGTCGATCGTCCAACCCCCACCAATGATGTACATCTCGATCCCTGGTAAATGGGTCCTCGTCCTTGGACTCCTGGAGTCATACGAAGATTAGTCACTCTTGCTAATTATAGAGTGGCTTTTCCCCATCATTGATAGGCTGACAACCCCGGATTAACCCCTTAATGCGCCAGCCGGAAGAATCAGAACAAAAACTGAGCCATCTCGCACTCGCGTGGGCCGCGTCCAACTTTTGTTCCCCCATCATCATCACCATCACCAGTCTTTCGTTATCCTATTTCTCTTCAATCCTCCTTTCGGCCCAATCGTTTTCCGAAGTTTTAATAACTCTTAATACAACCATCCAAAATGTCCACCACAACTTCCACCTCGGTCGCAGCAGTTCCCACTGCTTGCACCAACCTCTACGACACTCCCAACCAGGACAATGTCTGCGCCATGCCCTACCGCGACAACAACGACGACCTCATGAAGCAGTGCTGCGGTGATGCTCAGATCGTCAGCTACTATAACGAGTGCGGTATCTACTGCGTTGCCCTCGACCAGACCATCGACGAGCTCCGTGACTGTCTCTTCGAGAACGAAGCTCCCTACGCCGACGTTTTCTGCAGTGGCACCAACACCACCACCAAGACTAAGGACGCTGAGGTTCCTGCTAGCGCTCAGGCTACCGTTATCTCGGGCGGCGATGACGAGGACAACAACGATGATGACGATGACAGCAGCGCGTCTGCTACTGGCGATGCCTCCAGCACCGGCACCGCTACCGGTTCATCCAGCTCGTCTACCTCTAGCGAGTCTGGCAACGCTGCTGCTGGCGTTGGTCCTCAGTCCGGCATCAGCACTCTTGGTCTTACCATTGGTGCTCTGCTCTTCTCTTCCCTCGCTGCTGGTGCTTTCCAGCTGTAAGCAGCAGGGCCTACAAGTCAACAGCGCATTTACCTCGCGTCTTTCATCATCTTCTCCTCGTCAATAATTCTGAAGGTCTACAACATTTGCTGCATCTATCGTTTGGGCGGTGCATAGATTACAATCGGATATCATAATAGGTCGCATGTACACACATACCCGTCAATGTATACTTAATTGGCAGTTTTATCTATTCAAAAAGACAGATTGCACCCAGCCTTGATTGAATCGCCATGAACAAGTGTTTTTCTTTTGTGGTTTGCGCTGTTTTTGCCCCGTAGAACGGCCAACGCTAGCCTCTCGCCAATCTCGACCTGGCATGGGGTTTTTCGCAATCTCCTCGTATTATATGGCAACTATTCCATGGCATTCAAGAGCACAGACTTTTCTTACTGCATTCCAAGTATCCGTACATGTATCCAAGATGTCGCCCCCTCTTATTGTGCTGTTGTTACACTCAACATTCCATCGCGTATTATACTGAGGTCTAGAAAAGGGGTCGTATAGACAACACGGCGGTGGCCGGCATCGTGCCCTTGCGTTGTTTCACATAAGCACATCATTTATCTCAGCCCACTTCAGAAGCGAAAGCTTGTTTCTCTGCATTTCATCGCCTGGCTTAGCATTCCACACAAGCGGACTGCCCCAGATCTCCAATCGGTGAACCAGTGGAGAGTCGCTAATCTTTCCTCCAACCATTAACTACTATTGGTAATGTTGAGAAGCTAACCGTGCCCCAGAAAATTACTTACTATATCGCAGTTATTCACCAGTTGATTAAGGTAAGTTCGTGGCGGTGTAAAAGAAACAAAGTCATTATAGATTGTTGTCATGTCTTGGATCGGGTGCATGGAACCTGCATTATGTGGCTATCGTGGAGAATACGGTGTACAAGTCGTCTACTTACCACTGCTTGAAAGCTCACCGACATTAACACTTTCAGCCGTTGTAATAATAGTATGAACAGTTCTGAGCTTTACCTTGGGCTATTATGTAGGTATGGATAGTTACATCAGCCCTACACATTGTATGCAACGGTTTCCTAACGGTGACATCTCCTCGTTAGATCGGCGTAGATTCTAGACTCGCATTCGCCATTGAGAGAAGATTAACTTGCTTCCCCAGATTCTAGTGGAGTTTAATTCGATCACATAGGGTAGGGATCTAGCCAGTAGGTTTAACGGCGGAATTGCACTACACCAACAAATTACCCTATAATTTAAAAGGAAACCCTTCAGCATCAATCCCTGACAATGCTGCAACGATGTTCGTTTCAATAAGTCTCTGTTTATGTTCTTTAATTCGAGTATAATAACAATGCTTATTCTAACATCATCTGCAACTATATGGCTCACTTCGTGTAGTTCCCAGTAACCATGATACTGTGTACCTGATTCCCTGCATCCTGCTGACAAAGATGCACAGCCAATATTCCGGTGAGACATTGCAATAATGGCATACGAATCATGTTCACATGCACTCATGCAAGGCACTTAGAGGCTGGTGATCAAAGGGATGAGCTCGGAAAGCCGAATTCATCACTCTGACGGCTTCGGTCCATTCCGCTCTCAGTCGCAGGAAAAGTGAATCAAGGAATGACAGACATTTTAGCTGCGAGTGGATAAATGTGTCGTGTCTGTCTAGACCTTACCTTCTCCTTTTCCCATGTCTTACTCCTGTCCAACGTGTCGATCCTTGGCATGTTGGTACTTTCTGTTGCCACAGTACTCTACAGCCACTAGGTTTGCCAATGTGAGGAAAATACCAGTTGTTGCTCCCAATATCCGTTGCCATTGCCATATACGGTGAGGTAAGCCTACGCGCATTCTTGCCGGTGTCTACAGGTGCGAGAATGCAAGCGGACTACCTGCCATTACTACAAAGCAACCATATACTTACCTGCATGCCATTGCCGTTTCATTCTTATATCGTCCCGATCTGATTTAGGGAATTATCTGCATCCGATTCCCGCGTTTGGCGGTTAAAAACAATTCTTGGCGCAAGTTCTGTTAGACATGCAAACTCTATTATAGTGTCCGGGAACGGGAGACCCAAACGGATGGAAGAAACTTGTCTTTGCAATGTAGATAATTGGATTGTCTCTGAGTAAAATTACAATAGCAAGGGAGCATCGGGCTGGAGGCTTATCAGATTATGTAGGCGCCAATACTTGTCCCCTTGCTACAACAACCAGACTGTAAATGGCATAGACACGATCTGGAAGAATGAAAACTTTGCCTTGGCAAGATCTAGACTGCTTTCGGGTGGTTCTGTTGTGCCTGGTATAGTGAGACATTTCATCCAGCCAACACTTGTCCCTCAACATGAGTGGGTAAACCAGTCACCCTTGCATGCGTTCGGGGCTAACAACAGCTTCATCGGAATGCTTGCATGCAGGAGACATTGATTTCGAGGGAGATCATAGTGGCAGGCCCAAGAAAAGTAGACAGTCAGTATTGGAGAAATCTGTATATATAGCCATCAGACTTCTTGTCCAAATTCTACCATCTCATCCTCATCTCAGCTTCCCATTGAGGACCAGGTCACTCGTTTAACAAAACACATTCACTCTTTTATACACTCGCTCTTGCTTTGCAAACCAAAAGTTACAAAATGCGCTTCTCTTACGCTCTACTCGGGGCTTTGGCCTCGAGTGCCATGGGTCAACGGTTCACCAACACCAGTATCCCTGCGACAACTACCACTTCGGCTGCCCCGACCACCTCCGAGACCAAGCCTCCGCCCCAGCCTGTTGATCTTGGCTCTGCCACTCTCGGGCCCGGTGCTGCTTTTGTTACTCGCCCTGACGGCAGTGTAGCTATGTTAGTATAATCCAGTATCTCACAGTCGTGGAGCATGTCTCTGATTTCAACCACAGTGCTCTGAGTGCCCCAGCCAACGGTATCGCTTCCTTCGCCGTTGGAGGACTTGTCCCCCTCGGCATTACCATCGGTGACTTGATCAACATTCTCTTCAGCATCCTCGTTGAGCTTCTCTTTTCCGACAAGCGCAAGCGAGATGTCACCGACTGTACCCTCGATGTCCTTCTCAACGGCGTGAGCGTCTTCACCGAGCGCCTTGAGACCACTGGTGGCCAGCTTGTTCCCCGATCCTCCGACCCCACTGAGTCCAACGGCGACACTCCTCAGCTCGAGTTTGTCCAGTCTTGCGGTGCCAACCCTGCTACCATGCAAGTCGCCGATGTTGCTGTTGCTGCCAACGAGCAGGGCGGCGGCAACGGTGGTGGTAACCCCAACCCTCCCAACACCAACACCGACGCTTCTGAGACTGGCACTTTCACTGTTCCTACTGGCACTGACTCTGTCGATATCCCTACCGGTACTGACACTCAGACTGAGGACGACGACTCTACTGCTACTGGAACCATGACTGATGACGACTCCACCGCTACTGGCACCATGACTGACGATGACTCGACCGCCACTGGTACCCAGACTGACGACGATGACTCTACTGGTACTGCCACTGGTACTGAGACTGCTCCCACTTCCACTGCTACCACTCCCGCTGGCTTCCCTCCCTCCGTTGGTGACTTTGCTCTCTTCGGCTGTGTCGCTTCCACTGCTGGTTTCCCTACCTTCGAGCTTGCTACCTCAAGCGGTTCCATGGATCTTGACCTTTGCAGCAGCGCTTGTGCTGGACGTGCCTACTTTGGTGTTTACGACACGTAAGTCTCTCAGGCTCTTGTCTTGAATTGGTACTAATATCAACTCACAGTGACTGCTACTGTGGTGACGAGGTTGACGAGGACGACACCAGCCGTGTTGACACTGACCTTTGCGACATTGAGTGCCCCGGTGATGACTCTGAGTTCTGTGGTGGTGACGCTACTGTTTCTCGCCGCAGCCGCATCCAGGCCCGCCAGGACATCTCCAACACCATCCTCCTCACTGTCTACATCTCTCTCGGCGGCGCTGATGTCACCATCACCGACATCCTCACTGCTACTGTGACCGACCAGTCCACTCTGACCACCACCTTTGTCACCACCATCACTGGACCTTCCACCACCGAGACCAAGACTGTCACTGCTATCTACGAGTGCTACAATGGCGAGTGCTACCCCGAGACTGGCAAGCCCGGCCGCCCCATCTACATCTTCAAGCCCTACCCCTGCGGCGAGTGCGACGGCGAGCACGTCTGGATCTCTGAGCCCTGCCACGTCTGCAAGGGCGGTTTCGAGTACAAGCCCAAGCACTGCACTGGTGGCGCCTGCAAGGGTCTCACTGTCTACAAGCCCGAGGTCTGCAAGAACTACGGTGACTACGATGTTGTCTTCACTCCTGTTGACTGCGATGTCTGCGAGCACGGTGATATCATCTACAAGCCTTGGGAGGACAAGTGGGGACACCCTGAGCACCCCAAGGACCACGGTGTTCCCGTCTGCTCCAAGACTGAGTGCCCTGACTACGAGAAGCCTCACCACAAGCCTGGACACAAGGGTGATGACCACTACCCCGGCCACAAGGACGACGGACACAAGGGTGATGACCACTACGACGGACACAAGGGCGATGACAGCTACCCCGGACACAAGGATGATGGCCACAAGGGTGACGACAGCTACCCTGGCCACAAGGACGATGGTCACAAGGGTGACGATAGCTACCCCGGCCACAAGGACGATGGTCACAAGGGTGACGATAGCTACCCCGGCCACAAGGAGCCTGAGCACGGTGACGACAGCAAGCCTGGCCACAAGGAGCCCGAGCACGGTGATAACAGCTACCCAGGCCACAAAGAGCCTGAGCACACCGGCGACAACAGCTACCCCGGCCACAAAGAGCCTGAGCACACCGGCGACAACAGTTACCCTGGCCACAAGGAGCCCGAACACACTGACTCCGGCTCCAAGAGTGAGCCCGCTCACCCCGGCGACAAGACCGACTCTGGCTCCAAGGGCGGTGACAACACCTACCCTGACACCGACAAGCCTGTCACTGTCTCCAGTGCTGGCAAGCAAGCTGTCAGCGTTGTTGCCCTTCTTGCTGCTGTCGTTGCGGCCCTCTTCTAGACGCCCTCGAGCATTTCTGATCTTATCTTCCTTTCTGGTTTCCTCGTTGGGGATACATTGCACACTCAATGGTGACATTGTCTTATGCCACTGGATTGTAGTTAGACTTACGCAGTTTCAATTCTACAGGGGTTTTTGGGAATAGCATATCTTGTACGCACTAATACAGTATTGACGCTCTTTACGAAGCAATATCTTGGTTCATTTATCTGTGACTTGTCTTGAATCTTATGTGAAATGTGTGAGCAGCTCATTCTCTTAACACTCGACTTTGGTAGGCGACTCACGTCGACCTTACTCGGTTGTCTACTCTTTGATATGTTGATCTTTCATGATCTCACTCTCTTTTACATTGGTTTGTCTTGGGTCAATACTCACATGACTACACGATGAAACTGTTAAGTATGCCACTTTCTCTTAATCTCGTAGATTCATCTAAGGTGGCTATTGTAACTTGTAACCAAACTCAGAGGAAGAGCTGTTCCAGTACCCCTGCTGTTCAAATCCATCTCGAATATTGCTCTCTTCACGCAAAACATGGCGTTGCTTGCGCCATATCGAAATCTCTTGAACACTCTTATACATCGCCTTACATTCCCTATAAGGAACCGGAAGCCGCCCGTCAACCGCCTCTACCAAGTAGAACAGGCACACATATCTTGATAATAACCAACAACTACCAATCCCATATAATCTCACACATAAAAGTTCCCTGTCTGGGTGATCTTGAAAGAAGGGTCTTTTTATTAAAAGACGCGTTTAATACGCTGATCAGGAGGCACTGTAGATCTATCTTGGTAGTCAGCCGCAGTCAGAATATAGCTTTAATCGGCAAGTATCATGCTATTTCGGACTCTCTCCGACAGATATTACCTCTTTGAGAATATTCTAGATGTCGTCCTTTGCGCGGCAAATGACGCGATATATGCAGAATCGTTGCTCATGGGCTGAAATCTGATATACGACCCGCAAAACGTCAATCTTTAGCTCTAAATTTTATACGACAACACTTGGTATATAAGCGTTGTTGTGTCTTTGGTCGCTATCTGTTGAATCAGATACGCCTCATGTTTGTTCTCTTTGTTTCTCCCAGTCACTAATATCCGTGCTTAAGTCCGTAAATGACTCGAAAAACGGCTGCAGGGATGGCTGTGGTTACTCACCAACCCGAAGAAAACACAACCGCAGAGGCTATAGTCTCGCAGCCTCCCCAAGCGGGTATCTTCAAATACATTTCCAAAGCAATCCCATACTTTCGCAATCCTAGACATGTCCTTCTTTTCAAGCTGGACTGCCTGCTTCTCACATGGGCTTTCATTGCAGGGATTATGAAGGAGATGGACCAGTCTGCAACTACGCAAGCATATGTCTCTGGAATGAGAGAGGCCTTGGGTCTTTATGGCAACGAACTAGTCGAGTTCAACACCTACTTTTCCATTGGTTATGCTATTGGGCTGGTTCCTGGGCAGTTGGCGCAAACAAGGGTGAGTTCACCAACAGTGAACCTCCATTTCCAAGAGAAAATGCTAATAGATATATACAGGTCCGCCCATCTCTGTTTCTTCCCACTTGCGAGATCATATGGGGCTTGTTCGTTTTAGTGTAAGTCCTCTACAAAGGCGAATCCCTCACGATGTTTGACTTACACCCAACTACAGTACCTGCAAAGCTCAAAATGCAACCACCATCTACGCTTTGCGTTTCTTCCTCGGCCTCTTCTCAGCCGTCTTCTGGCCCAGTGTCGTCTCATTGATCTTCAACTGGTACACTCCAAAAGAGCTCGCCCTTCGAATCGCCTGCTTCAACGTGTCAGACGTCGCTGGTGCCATGTTTCTCGGTGCCCTGCAAGCAGCCCTCTACCGCAACATGGACGGCGTTCATGGAATATCCGGTTGGCAGTGGCTTTTCATCGTTTCAGGTGCTATCACCATCGCTCAGGGAGTCGTCGGCTTCTTTATCATTCCTGATACCCCATCATATACCCGTGCTATGTGGTTAACAGAGGACGAGAAGGCGCTGTCTCGCGAGCGCATGGGCGGCTTTGGCGCCAAAACGTCCAAGCTGATTCCCGTGGCTGTCTTGAAACAAAAGCTGCGCAAGTTGATTGTCCATCCAGTCACTTACTTCTTCCTGGTCGCTTTCGTCTTCAACGCCTGGGCACACCGAGCCAACTCGTACTTTGTTCTCTATATCGAAAGCTTGAAGGATAGTGCTGGAAATCGTCTGTACAGCACTTATCAAGTCAATATTCTGCCATTAGGTGGTTATGCTCTGCAGATTCTTACCAACTTGATTCTCAACGGCTTATCTGATTGGAAACACTGGAGGTGGCAGATCAGTTCTAGTGCTGCTTTCATGCACGGAGTCATGCTGGCTGTGCTCTGCGCTTGGCCGTCGAACCACAAAGTAGTCATGGCATTCTACTACTTGAGTTATGCATCCAACGCCGGAGGTCCAGCCTTCATGGCGTGGTTTGCAGAACTTCTGCGAAAGGAGCCTGAGGCAAGGGCAATCATCGTGGCTCTCACGGTCATGATCGTTTACATCGGTCATGCAACCATCCCACTTCGCGCTTTCAGAGTTTCTGATGCCCCAAGATACCCGATTGGCTTTCCACTTACTACCGCATTCTCATTTGCGTCTGTTTTTGTTCAGCTTGGCTTGTTGTGGTGGGCTCGCAGGAACCCTCAGCTTATCAAGGATGGCTATGATGCTTCCAAGAACGGCTCGCAGGTATCTGATGAGGAAAGCTCCCAGAACCTGGAAGGAGATGGATTAAGTGTCGAGCAAGATAATGATGATAATTCGAAGAAGGAAAAGAGTGCTGACCCTATAATTTTAAAAATTGATAGTTAAGACAGATACAATTTACTAGTTTGCGTCCTTACACTAAATAAGCGGATTAATGGTAAATATATTTAATGGAATATTCAACAACTTTAGTGTTTATTTGTTCTCCGTTAAGGTAGTTATACTCTTGCCTAAGCACTAAATAATTTTATTTAACGTAGTCTAGAACGTGGTTATTGAAGGATAATTTATTAAGATATATATGGAAAAATTAATATAGATTAGGAGGAGAGAGCTATAAGGGTCTTACTAAAGAACCTTAAATTAAGCTTAAGTCTTAAACATAATAACTACTCTCTCTTATCCCATAACCTTATCATTGCAAGCTCTCCTCCTCCTCCT
>JAATHB010000049.1:0-113748 GCA_014822075.1 Fusarium buharicum
ATGTAATGCAATGCAATGCAATTCGTAGGCCAAGGGTCCATGTGTGATTCGCATATTGGGGTAGTACACATCATGTTGATGTTACGATATTATCCAAGATTGGTCTTGTTATGGATAGATTGAAGTTGTCATGATTTGGTTTGGGAAATGGTTGGTCACGTCAAGCCGCCACACGTGACGACCATGGGTGGCATCTCCTACTATTACACCTAATCAACCACAGGCTACCTTACCTAGTACCTTGAGTTTATCTAATTGAGTACCCAGGCCATATCCATGCTTACAAGATCATCCGAACTGTGATCAGCGTGTAATAACATCAAAAGAGGTATGTATGTAGGTATGTATGCATGTATCACCAACAGCACTTCAACACCCTTCAACACCACCTCCTGTATCAATATAGTCTACAATGAATGCGCAAGGTACTCACTCACTCGCAATACTCTACATTTCCCTCCCCCTTCACTGTTCGTTCGTTCCCGCAATTACCAACATCAAAAGCATCGCCCACTTGAGGAATCCTGATCCTCCCAAGACGCCGTATAATCATCCCTCCCGAATTCCACTGCCCCCCTAAAAAGCTTTTGCTCGCAAAAACAAAGACTCCCAAAATGCCACTGACTGTCGGATCTGCGGATTGCTGCCATGTCCCCTCCCTTCTCCAGCATACGAGCAAACCACGATCATCGACGTTGTGAGGACCGATCTCGTCTGGATCCCGCATCACTCTTACATGGTGTAGTTTTTGTAGGCTCGTCCACGGAGCCATCAGCTTCGAGTGCTGCGTCTATTCCTTCTTTCCACTGCCCATCCAAAGGCCACTAAACCACACGATGGTCTGCAAGATGTAGGTTCTTGCTTTGACGGGGTAGTCGCCGATCACGTTCGTAGAGATAGCCACAGTTGGCGCATAGAGTCTGAAATATGTCAGCGGCAAATTCAATAAACCATTACAAGACAAACTCACCCTTGGGCCGGCTGGGCCGTCTCTTACAGCCCACACGCTTGTACCCCATATCCTGCAATGCATGCACCTCCATTGGTGTCTTTCTTGATCAGTCAAAGCGCCGCCACCTCCGTATCCGCCAACATCTGGCGTTCCTCGCCCTCCTGGTGTACCGCCTCGTCCCAGGGGACTTAGACTTCGGAACCGCCGCTTCTTCTTGGATCGCTCGCCTCGTCCCATTCTCTCCTCCTCTACTTCCATCGGTGCACCAAAGGGTGTGCCACCAAGCATGCCTGTCGTAGAGCTGAACCGTGCCGTCTCACGGCGTAATCGACGAACTTGACGTTCTCGGTCACCTTCTCTCTTCTCAATCTCTTCCTTGCTCAGGAACTCTACCTTGGGCTCCCAGTCGTCTCCCAGATGTTCGGGGTCATACCTCCAGCCTGCCTCGGAGCCGTGAGCAGCATCATTTGGCAATTCCTGCTGCAGTCCACCCCATCCGGCAACAAGACCACCTGCCTCGCATGCTTCCTTCTTCAGCCGTAGAACAGCCTCATAGATGGCATGAGTCATTGCCGGAATCCACTCTCCTGTCAGTCCAAGATCTGTGCAAGTAACCTTGGCAAACGCCTCAGCAGTACCAGGTGGGTGCAGAAGAGACCATTCGAACTTGTCAGTGTAGAGCATCGACGCCAAGTTAAGATTTAGGTTGATGATGCATCGATAGGTGTCGTCGGGGTTGTAGTCGTCAGAATCGGGAAGGATAGGCGTCGCCTCTGCCGTGACATCAGGAACTTGAGACTGTGATGGAGTAGCCGCGCCTCCTGTCTGCGCTGGCGTGTCGGGTCGAGAGGTGCCCCGGACGGCGGAGGCTGGAGAATCATCCCGAGACTTGAGAGCAAAACTTGGTCGTGGCGTCAATGCGGCCGTTGTAGGTTGTGGGACAGAGGGGGCCTGCTGTTCGCTATGGAACAACGGGTGAAGAGCAACGCCTGAGTACTCCTCGAGTTGTGTTCGGATCTGCTTGCTGATCTCAGCGATGGTGCTTTGTCGGTTTGGCAGATCGAGATCCTGGACCAAAGTCTGGGCAAACATGTCGGTCGAAATGAGGGTTTCGTGAAGGTTCCAGCAAAAGATATCTCGTAGCTTGTAAGGCACCGTTGCCTCTCCTTGGCGGTACTGAGGAAGCGAGATGTCGACCGTGTTAGAGTGCGGAGCTGGATATGGAGCTTGGGGTATGAAGGCAGGGATTTCCAAGTCGATCCGAATCGGAATCAGGGTGAGGGGCAAGTTCGCCTGGACTGCGTTCTGCTGATCGCTCCGAACTATGCGATGCTTTGCCATCCAGTCGCGCCAGATGCCCTGCACTTGGACAGGTTCCTTGGTATCTTTACCAGCCTTGTCAGCGATGTCTTGTCTGCTGACCGAGTCTTCCTTGCGCAGGCTTCGCAACCCTGTTGGTCGTCGTCGAGGATCGTCACTATCGTCTTCCAGGTCGTCATAACCATCTTCAGCATAGTTTATGATGGTGGTCCCTCGTTTCGTCGTCCTCGAAACCGGACCGGCGGGCACGCTGCTTGGTAGAACGGGCGTTAGGAGAGAATTGTTGTAGCCGCGCAATCGCGGCGCGTAGCTTGACAAGAACGCTTGAGGCTTTGATCGTTCCATTGTGTGTGTGTGTGTGTGTGTGTGTGTGTGTTGTGATATCTCGACGGTTATCTCATGCTGTGAAAAAGGGAGCTACGCCAACGCGCGAGGACTCGTCTCTCGCTATTGCTCCAGGGCGCCGAGAGGCGATAAACAATGTGAGAATAGCGATTTTTACGCGAAAATAGTTGTAAGCGTGCTGTGGTCAAAAGGGGTGAGTGCGAGGTGGGTATAGCGTGGCCGTTGTGATGGCTTCAAGGCTCGATGCTTGATGGAGTCGCGAACTAGGGACCTTTTTCTCAATCGCGTTGCTCGCCGTTCCACCATCATTCGGCCTTAACCGTGGAGGGCACGGACCACCGCAAGCAAGCTGGGTTATGTAAGCTACAGTGTCTTTTTGCTTACCCTGTACCATCACACAAAAAGTCGAGCTACGAAACAAACATGCAATCCATTCGATTACTTCTGAGTTTTTGACTGTTACTCGATTTGATTTCAAAGCTATTTGCTCATACTAAGGTGTAAGGACACTGCTTCTTATACTGATACATAGGTTTGTCGAGTACAACACCTCCAATAGCAGGGATAGTTAGAACGGTCTTTGCCCAACTCTTGTTTTATTAGTAACCAAGCATTAAATTTGGACAGGTCACTTACATGTTTCCCTGTGGATAAAAACGACACACGTCAAAGACCTTGCAAGGTTCTGAAACACTGTATGCCTTGGCGCATCCAATTTGAGTTGTATCTTTCCACATACATTGGGCTAGATTGTCAGTCAATGGGCGAACATGCAGAGTAGCTCGATGACTTACACCAGTGAAGCCAGTGCTCCTTTCCATCACGAATAGGCTGTCCCGTATACAGCTTCTCCTGAGCAAGCCAGGCACCCACGGCCGTCTGAAGAGGGTTATCGAATGCATCGTCGCATTTGGCTGATCTGTGCTCGTAGATGGTCTCTCCCTGCTGTGGTCGAATCTGGGGAGGCGCGTGACTGAACGGTTGCGAACCAGCGCCCATCTGGTTCGCCTAGAACTGAGCATAGGCTGCCAGGTCTGGGCTCCAACCTAGGGGATTGATCCCTTTTGCCTGTCTTGCTTGATTGATCATGTTGATGGCGAGGACGAGATCATTCTGAGCGTAGGTTGTCGAGACCAAGGCCAATGAGGCCAGAGCATGGATGAATCTCATTCTAGGGTTTCAGAAGGATGGCTTTGATGGAAGTAGAGAATCACAAGTGTAGGGTTATTTGCGTGAGTGTTAGGAAGAGTATGAATAGAGTGTTTATGTAGAGTCCAAGTCGATCAAGGATGTGAGAAAAAGAAAGCATGTCTTTTCGCTCCTACCATAAATACGAAAAACCGGAATGCGAAATCAAGAGTCAGGGAAGTAGCAACAGACATGCAATACCAAGCTTCTTTCCTCACCTCTCAGTTGATGATAAATCTACATACTCTTTAGTACTAACTAAGTTATTAAGAACCTCAGCTTCTCTAATATCATGTACAACATTATAGATGCTGCCCATTCGTTTCAGTTGAGAATTCCCCGTGTAAGTGAAAGAATCGACGTGATTCGTTAACCTTCTACAGCGGTCCTTACTAAGTCAAGGGGACCCACGAATGACGTCTCGCAACAAAGACCCTTGACGAAAAACATTTCCTCGAACATCAACTTCCGACTTCAACATCGCCAATTAATTCACACAAATTTCATAAAAATGGCCTCTCGATCAACTACCCTCGCCTCCTCTATCTTGCGCCAGCTGCGCCCCCAATCACAGCGCCTATCTCCTTTCTTGCGCGCCCCTCTCGCCCGCCCTGTCGCAAACTTCCGCTCAGCGCATACGATCCCTCGCCCACCAAGTCAAACATACGCCAAGCCCAACCAAGAACAAGCTCAGACCGGCGAGAGACCAAAGAGTGAAGGAGAGAGACCAGAAATTAAGGTATCGCACTACCAGCTCTCCTTCACCTGTGTTCCCTGTGGTCACCGCTCCCACCACAACGTCTCCAAGCAGGGCTACCACCACGGCTCTACACTCATCACATGTCCGTCGTGCCGAAACCGACATATTATCAGTGATCACTTGAACATTTTTGGCGATCGCAAAGTCACCGTCGAGGATATTATGAGGGAAAAGGGTCAGCTTGTCAAGAGGGGAAGCTTGGGAGAAGATGGCGACATTGAGTTCTGGCCAGAGGAGTCTCTCCAAGCAGACGAGGGAACCGGAAAGACTGAGGGCTCATGATTTAT
Organism: Fusarium buharicum; assembly: GCA_014822075.1. Classification (NCBI taxonomy): domain Eukaryota; kingdom Fungi; phylum Ascomycota; class Sordariomycetes; order Hypocreales; family Nectriaceae; genus Fusarium; species Fusarium buharicum. Next base: position 4,853 of record JAATHB010000049.1, read on the forward strand.
ATATAGGTGGACGTTAAGCTGTATGAATGAAGTACAAAGACCATGTTGTAAGATAGACTAAAAGCATTGGGTGGCGTTGACAGGATACCCTCCTCCATAGACAGGAATAATTACAATAAATATGTGCCTCAAGATGGCCGTATTTTATTTTCGATAGGTACTTTCACAAATGACTTTTAACATGTCCATATAAGTAACGCCAGCAAAATTCGTCTAATGCCAGAAACCCTCAACGCCAGTTGATGCAACACCTTCTCTACCACCGCTTATACGACTGCCTCATAACCTTTTGCTCCTTCGATCGCGTCTTCTTGCGCTCCCTGTTCTTCTCAAACTTCTTTCTCTTGTCCCGGCCATACTTTTCCGGCTGTGCAATCGCCTCAATCTTTCTCTTGCTTGACCGTTGCTCTCTCTTGGCCCTCACCTCCTCTCTGATGGCAAGGAGCTGCTTCGTGTACTCAGCCGTTCCAAACTTCTTCTGTAGGGAATCCATGAGGATCTGTGCCCTTGTCTTGAGGGCCTCGTGCTTCGTCTTAAAGAGTTCGTCGTTGGAGAACGGAGGTGCGATTGACGGGTCGGTGAGGTTGTGAAGAGGTACTAGAATAGTCTTGAGAGATGGTCGGAGACGATCTTGCGAGGACCTGCGGCAGACGGTTTCGAGGAGTTCCATCGTAGCCACCTTGGGTGTAATAGCCACGGCCCTAGGGGGAATCTCCCTTCGGATGATATGAGACAGCTTCCAAAACAAATGTTGCAAGTCTGTCTTTCGCTGCTTCTCTTCAACCTGTTCCTCCTCTTCCTCGTCTTCTTGTTCTTGTTCATCACCCTCAGTCGCCTCCTCTTCTTCATCAACCGGTCGAAGAGGGAGACGAGGAGCTAGGAAAGCAAGAACCTGGACAGCCTCCGCTCCAAGCTTCTCGTCAATGTCCCGGGTTGCTAGAACCCCAAGCCCAAGTCTAACGAGATCTTGTACCTTGGGCAGATCAAGCATGAGACCACGGCTGCCCTCTACTGGCTCACCAATAGGCACGCTGCTGGCTTGCTGAGCGAAATCGGCCAAGAAGGAACTTATCAACCCGATAGATGCCAGCTTGACCGGAGTATCTTGGTGGGACAGGCATCTGGCAATATTGGCCCACATATCCTCACTACTACTCGCCAATATCTTCTCGGGGAAGACAGCCAGAGAGGCTCGAATAACCCCCAACGCAGCCTCCAGGAGTTCTCCATCGACATCCTGGATGTCGTCAGCCCCGATGACGCTGTTAATCTTTCCCTGAACGAGTTTGAAGTCCTTGTTCTTTGATGCACTTTCGCTAGACTCGAGGTAGAAACCAAAGACCTGGAAGGCAAGCTTGAGAACTGCTTCGTTTCCATCCTGATCCAGCCACGTTCGCACCAGCCCAAGGAAAGTCTGAGTTCTCTCCTTATCAGCTTTGCGGAAGATCTCCTTAAGAAGCTCTGCCGCTGCAAGTCGACACTTCTCGCTGTCGTCATTGGCGAGGACAAAAAAGAGCGGGAGAAAACAGGTAGACGAGATCTCTTGCACAAAGTCGTCAGAAGACTTCATAAGAAGCAGGTGAACAATCTCCATGACGGAAAGACGACCGCCTTCTCGCTCGTACTTGAGGTTGGCGACGATGAAGTTCAATTGCTTGGCCCATCTGGCCTTCTTCTGGGGGTATTCGCGAATAAATTGGAAGAAGGCACCTCGAGCCAGATCACGAGTGTCCTTGTCATCATTGGTGATCATGACCGTTCCAACATAGTCCATAGTGTCATAGACGGCTGCAGTTTCCAAGTGTCGATCCAGGACTGATCGCAAAAAGTTGAACGTGACATGGCGGTAAAGCGGCTCAGTAAGATCGTCTTTCAATTTGCCGAGAAGCATGTCGACCGCTGCGTCCTTGACAGGAACGTCACGGCGGTCTCGAAGAACAACAGCCAACATTTTGAGGGCTGCTTGAGATATGTCGGTGGTAGTAGAGACTGCCGTCGAAATGCTCTTTGTTGCCTCCTTGACTGCGACCTTGTATAGTTTCGACCCTTCATCGTCAGGGAATGGTACTTTGACAATGACAGCAAGTAAGCGGAAGGCTGAAATCTTCACTTCATCTTCTCCACCAACCATTGCGTCACCAAGGATGGGAATGAATCCGGAAATGTTAGCAGGGGTTCGAAGACTGTCGTGCTTCTTCAGGATTGCCCTCAAAATATCCACCGCAAAACGTATCAGCTTGTATGTGTGCTTGGTTGTTTTGCCTCGCTCGCCGCTCTTCTTGGCACCTTTTTGAACAAGATACTTCTTGACTCTGGGATCGAGCTTCTCCTCGACTTCGGGCTTCTGAGAGTTGTAGACGTCCTGGATAACCTCATAACAGAAGACTAGGGTGTCGCGGCTCTCGGCGGAAGGGTTCTGCAGAAGGCCAGCCGTAATGCGAGCCATCAAAGTATCAAGCTTGCGCACCATTTTGAGATCGACCTTTTGCATCAAAAGCGCACGCAAAGGCTTCACCAGCTCGATAAGTCGAGTAATGGAAGCATTCTTGGCGATCAGCTCCATCGAATCTTGACTCTTGCTGCTCTTAATTTCCTTCGTCTGAGTGGTGTATCCTTCGGCATCCTTCTCTTGACCAATAACACCAAAGATGTCATCCATAATGACCGTCACAACAAATGTGAGACAATAGTTCAAGTCACCAGGAGAGCAGATAGGAAGGATCGCAACTAAGATCGAGTGCATGGTGAAGGAGAGCACGTGAAGCTGGTATCCTCGGGTCAGAGCTCCTCGTAACTCCTTGAGGATGAAGCCAAAGAATGATGGGCCGAGAATAACAGCAATCTTGACTAGTGTATCTCGGGCCATGTCACGAGCCTCTACAGACTTGCTGCGAAGAATATGGCTGATATCGGTCAAGACACCTGCAAGCTTCTGGTCCATCTGTTCCGAAGGCAGCAACTTCAGGAGTCTGACGATGATAACACCCACAGGGACACGGTAGCTGACTTCGGACTCATCCTTTTCGTGGAGATGCTTGATGAGCGTAGGCAGGAAGAAGTTGGTGACCTCAACACTCAGTTTCTCTGCCTTTGGAATTGTGAGAGGAAGTCTTGTGCTGCTTGATGAGGAGGCGTCGACCTGTTCCACTTCCATGCGCTCTTGGGGAGCGTTCTCAGCTGCATCGACAAGCGCATCAGCAACCTTGCTCAGGAGCCGGATTGTTTGTTTCTGCTGATCGGGCTTGGCTTCTACATAACCAATGTACCTCTGGAGGGTAGTACGATAGTGCTTCCAATGCAGTGAGCTCGCAAGGTTACCGATGGTATTAATTGCTTGCGCACCGAGACCGTGGTCATCAACTCCATCAGCACGGCCAAAGATGAAATGCTCCAGGAGCGGGATAAAGAACTGTGCTAGGTTCTGGCTTCCCATCTCTTTCTGGCTGTTGGCAGCTTCGAGGATGTGCAAAGCCTCCAACTGCCTTGCGGTTGCAGGACTCAGAATATTGAAGAAGAATGTCACTTCGGCGGTTTCTTCAGTTCGGTCGGCCAGTAATGCGCTGAGGTCAGCAATGGGTTCCCATTCGGGCATTGTTGAAAGGAGATGACCCATTACTCTAAGATACTCTCGTCGAGCCGTGTCAGATGGCTCGCGGGCTCCAGCGTAGAGGGCAGGCATGATGACGCCTCGGAGGTGAACGTCAAATTTCTCCTTTAAAGCGTCAGATGTGCAGGCTGCTGCATCTCGGATGAACCGTCGAAGTCCATCAGCCGAGTTTGAGGAGAGAATGCCGAACTCTGCATCATCTCGAATGTGGAAAATTAAGTTGTGCAGCAAAGGAAGCCACTGCTTTGGAGTCAACGAACTCTCGCGATCGCCCGAGATTGCACTGTAGGCAGCTAGACGTCTGTCATAATCCGGCTCGTCGATACGGCCCTCCTTGAAAGAGTTGAGAGCTGCGCAGAGATCAGCGACTTCTTGGAGGTTGCTGTCTTTTCCAGCGATAGCGAGCAACGCCCTTGACAAAGATTGTCGATTCTCCCGATCTTTGAAGTAGCTGAAGAGACATGAGATGGTATCATACACATCATCGAGGAGGGAGTGGTGCTCAAAAGCACTGGAACGAGTGACATATTGTTCAACAATGAGTAGGATCCTGCCCTTTAACTTGGGGCTGACTCTTCGAGGAGGTTGGTTGAGTAGGAAGATGGAAATCTTGATCACGGCCTGAACGTCCTCGGTATCTTGGACAATCGGGGCCATGGCCAAGATGGTCTCAACACAAGCCTCCAGTAGATCATTGCTAATGCCGGACATATCCAGAACAGCTGAGATCTGTGCCAGAATAGCTTTGGAATTGGGGTCGAGAAGCTCTGCCTTGATAACCTCATTGAACTCAGACTCCTGCGCAGGCGCAGTAGCAAGCTTCACCAGGTTACGAATAATACCCAGAACATGGATCTTGACTTCACCCTTGCCCTTCCCGATTGACAAACACTCGATAACTTTGGGAAGAATGCCTGCTGGAACCTTGCTATGCGGCGCAAGGAACAGGGCAATTCTCGGGAGAACAGACCAAGTGGAAAAGAGCTGCAGCATGCCAGAAACTCCCTGTGTCGTCTCGCTAGGCAGATTGTCTAGCCTTGGAACAACAACATCTTCAAGAATGATGTCTTGGTATGGTGCCCACTGAAAGGATTGTGCGTTTTGGAAGAGCGCAATCAGGCATTTCAGTCCAGTTGATCGGACGATTCGAAGAAGAGACTGCGTGCTAGCCTTTTCATCTTCCTCTTCAGGAGCATTTTCCGGATCTGCCTGTCCGCTGAGTTGTCGGCAGGCAAAAACAAGGCAGTATAAAACGGCATTGAGGAGAGTTTCCAGGTAAGGCGTAGCATTGTTGCCCAACTCCGAGATGACAGAGGAAATCATGTTGAGGAAACCAACCTGCTTTCGGACAGGAAGGACAGGCTCGTCAAATATCTTCTTTGAGGCACCAACAACCCTGATATCCTTGAGCTTGCCAGTGGCAATATCCAAAAAGCTACCCATATCCTCAACACTGAGGTTTCGAAGAACAGCGAGCCTAGTGGCTTGCAAACCATGCCGACCACTTGCTGCACCCTTTTTAGAGATTGTACGACCATAAAGCAACCGGAGGAGAACAGGCATCAAGTCGGCTCTGTGCTCTGGCTTGATAGCGTTTTCGTCTTGAAGAAACACTGTAAGTTCGTTCTTGAACCGGGCCTCATCTAGCAGAAACTCCAGGTTTTCTTGGTAGGTCTTGATCGCCTCCTGCTTCCAAGCAAGAATGGCCTTGAGGGTTACCTTCTGGACCTCGGCATCACCGTTCTCCATCAACTGCAGGAGCGCAGTATAAACCTCTTCATGCTGATAGAGAACTCGAGGGTTGATGAACTGAGAGAATACATTAAGCATAGCTTTGCGATCTGCGAGAGACCAAGTAGCCCCTTCAGAAGCGTCCTGGTCGTCAACTGAGTCAGGGGTTCGGTCTTCACTCGCCCAGGCTAAGAAATGCGGCACAAGTTGACGAGATCTCCTCTCTGCAATGGAAGGAATCGCGTTAAACACCTTGAGTGCACGGGACCTCGAGTTGCTAGCCGTCACTTCCGCAGTCCGCTGCTTATCATCAAAACTCTGCAACATCAGGTCGTCTGGGAGATCAATAGCCTCTTCCACTTCAGCTGCAACTTCTTCGAGTCTGCGTACGTTCGTACATTCGAAATCGGAAACAAATGTCGGGCGTGAGCTGTGCGTTTCGGGTTGCGAAGGGCCCCAGCGAGCCGAAGGAACTGTCAGCCAGCGGAACGCAACTTCGCAGATTGCCACTTCTCCAGCCTTGGTTTGCGTGATTTGCTTCATAGTCTCGACTGAATCGTCCCATACGGGTGACAGCTTGACCGTCAGCATACCGAAGAGGAAAGCAGGCACAGCTTGCTGCAGCCATGAGCCATCATCAAATGAAGCGTAGTTCTGGCCCAACTTGCGCAGGTGCATAGCAATTGTCCTTGTATGCGCAAGACCCAATGGGGTCTCTTCGATTTCGATCATAGTATCAACAGTATTTGAGCTATCCGGTGCCGGGCTGAGTATCTTCAGTAGATTCAGGGACGCCAGTCTAAGGTCGTGTGACGGAGAACTCAGATTTTCGATCAAGGATGTAATAACCGGATCTTCCTCGCTGGTTGAGCTATCGCTGCTTGTACTATCTTGTCGCTTGGTGATCTCATTGCCCTGCATAATCTCTTCATATGCGAGGTACGCATGAAGGAAGCTGACTGATTGAGAAAATCGTGGAACAGCTGCACGCAACAAAGGACTCAAAGTAATATCAATGGAGCCAGCCGCCTTGCTCATACGCAGGTAAGCATGGAACCCTTGACCAACAATGAAGTGAACCTCATCAGATGCTAGAGTAGAAGAGGGCCGCAGTGCGAGCTTGAGTTTTCTGAGAAGCAATTCGGCGATGCGGGCATTTGTCGATGGATGAACGGTGGTCAATTCGAGAATCTGAAGCAGAGCCGAGTATTTTGGCAAGCATCTGTCCCTCCAAACTTGAGGATCTTTGTTGTAAGGTCCCCTTTCAGGGAATGGCGAGATCTCCAAGCTCTCAAACTTGGAAACGATCTGGTCCTGCCAACCTTGCGGCATCCTGCAGCTGTCCTTTTCTCCAGCTGGCGGAAAAGCGCGGTTCTCGATCATCTTGGGTAATAGAATACAGAGCATATCCTCATTAGGCTCTTCGGACCAGTGGTTCGCAACAAATCTATCACAATTAGCCTCGCATCTGAATGTTGTCGCTCGAAGTCTTACCTTTGAAAGTCGTTTCGGAATAGACTTCCAAAGCGTTGAGCATCCAGCTCGCAGAAATATGAACAAAAGGGAATGAACCACTTCATGAGCGGTTCACGGCTAAGAGACTGAATAAGAGGAACGATATGGGGTATCAAAGCATCGATGGGTGCGTGGTGCCAGACAATCGCAATGTTAACGATAAAAAATTTCCAAACAACGCTTGCGACAGCCTGTGGCACCTCCAGACCAGCTTTTGTAACGTTGGATAACATCTCGACAAAGTTCCGTATAAGTGGTGCCCAATCGCTCAGACGGTTTCCCTTTCGGACACCAGCCATAGTACCGTATATCCTGATCAGAGGTACGAGCTGCCATTGGCGATCTGCAGAGGGTGCCCGCTCCATGTTGGTTTGGATCGCCTCGTGAACACCGATCGCAAAGTCCCCAAAGGTATCGACAGTCGCATGGTGTATAACGCTAGTCATAACGCCACAAACGACGTCGGTCCAAGTCGTGTCTTCTGTAAGGGTGCGTTCCTCCTCAGGAATAGCATCGATCAAAGCGGCAAAAATTGCCGGGCCGGTCGAATGAATGATGTTGTCGGTACCCTTGATCGCCTCGGCGAACATGGTCATTAATCCATCCTTGTACAAAGTGAACTGTCGGTCATCCTTGATGCTAAGAAGATCGTCCCGTGCACATTCGACCAGGCGTTTGAGTGCGGTCTCCCTATGTGATGGTGCGGCTGCCTTTTTGACCAGGAAGCTCAGTGCTTCAGCGGCAAACCGAGCAATATGAGGAGGGTGTCGTGACTTTCCGAGTAGGGGTGCCATAACTTTGAAGGTAGGTCGCAAGTCAGGGACGAGAAGTTTGGACAGGTACTTGAACAAGAAGGCGAGAGCACCAAACGTCCACTCGATAACATCAACATCCTGCGGCTTGGCGGCAATCGCGACAATTAAATCCAAGCTTCTTCCATAGTGCTTCTCAAACCGAACACCCAAGTCGTGCGAAAAAGCGGTAAGAAGGTCCAGTAGCGGTTCGAGAGCTTCCTTGTCTTGTCCTGCTATAAAGTCGGCCAGCAGGTCCATTATCCTCTGCTCGAAATGGAGGAGCTGCGGGAGGCTCTCGCACAGCGGCCAGACCTTTGTCTTGAATGCAGAGAAGGGCTTTGAGACATTGAGCTCTCCCCATTTCTGCAACCCAGTCTGAAAGTACGATGTTGACGTCGAAAGGTCTTCGTTATCGAGGTCATGGCGGCGGACTTTTCGTAACGGCTGGAGCGAGTTAAACTTTGAGATTTTTGTGGTAAAAGACTCCCATCGATGATTCTTTTGATGGGGTGTCGAATTCTTATTCTTCCGCGCCTTGGTGATGCGCCCGGACGAGTTGGACGGCATCTTGGCGGTGTTGCTTTGCAAAATTGCAAAGAAGTTGAAGGTCTAAAACTCGCTGCGAAAAGAGCTTCACAGACCGCGCGATAGGTAGGCTCCCCTCCAAACTTTTTTTTGTTCGATAGAAATTCGGCAAAACTGATAAGGCGGCGCTAATGCAGGTAGACCCACTCCAGCCAATAAGTATCAAGCCGCAAACTCTTATCTTTCTCGGAGTCCAACGCGCTTCTGAAATGCGCTTTCATCATAGCTCCATCCACTCACGACCTCAGAACAAGATCGTCTACCTACCTAATCTTCGCACTTCTTGACACAACACACCGCCACGATGGCTGCACCAAAAATGTATGTAACACTTCTAACTACTTGAATCAGGATGTAGACTGACAAAATCTATCTAGCATTGTCTTGGGCAGCCTCAATGGCCAGCTCGAGCCCGCCTTCAAGAAGCTAGCGACGCTCCACTCCAAGAACAGCTTCTCCATGGCCATTCTCACTGGTGACGTTTTCAGCACAGCAGACGACGATGCAGTAACTGCGCTTCTTGATGGAACACTTCTAGTTCCTCTGCCGACCTATTTTACCATCGGCAACCACCCTCTACCTCCGCGCATCGCCGCCAAAGTCGAAGCTGACGAAGAGATCTGTGAGAATCTGCATTTCCTGGGCAAGCGCAGTGTCACCAAGACGTCTGATGGTGTGCGCATCGCCACTCTTGGCGGCCAACTCGATGCGAACCTTGTTGCAGGCCAGTCCAAGGAGCAACACCTACCGTTTCACACTGCCGACGATGCGAAGAGCCTACGAGGCGCTAACAGCGCCGACATTCTCTTAACTTCGATATGGCCAGCGGGCGTATGGACGGGCTCTCAAGTTGCGCTTGATCCTACAAACCAAGCGTCTCTGGCTGTTTCAGAGTCTATTGCGGAACTATGCGCAGCTCTCAAACCGCGATACCACCTCACGGCTTCACCAGACAGCTTCTTCTATGAACGAGAAGCATTCGTGCATCCCACTCAAAAAGAAACAGACAATCCCTCCGTTACGCGATTCATTTCAATGGCGCCCTACGGTAACGATGCCAAAGCAAAGGCATTGTATGCCTTCAGTCTCAACAAAGCGGATGCCTCTATACCCACTGGCGCTACGGCTTCGCCCTTCAACCCCAAAACCAAGAAGCGTGCGCCCAAGGATGACTCGTACAGTCGATACGGAGGCGAAGATAATGAAAGAGGCTACAGAGGTCGCCGCCAGAAGCAACGCCACCGGTCTCCTCCTCCAGGCCCCGACCGATGCTACTTCTGCCTCTCCAACCCCAATCTGTCTGCCCATATGTGCTGTAGTATTGGCGACGACGCCTACATCTCTACAGCCAAGGGCCCGCTCCCAACCTCTACCACCTTTGCCGAGCAAGGCCTCTCTTTTCCAGCCCACTTCATCATCATTCCCCTACCGCACAACCCTACGATTCCGAGCATCGGCCCTGTTTCTGACCCCACAAGCGAAGCTGTAAAGACGTACAATGAAATGACACGTTTCCGCGAAGCAATCCAGGCCATGATTGCTACCAAGAGCTCCCACAAACTCGGCGTCGTCACCTGGGAGATCAGCCGAGAGCGTAACGTCCATCTGATCTGGCAGCTTATGCCCCTCCCCGCCGACCTCATCCACAAGGGTGTCGCCGAAGCCGCGTTCAAAGTCGAGGCCGAGAACCAGTCCTACCCGGCCTTTGCGGCGCGCGATCTCACGCTGGAGCAGCAGGCCGAGTCTGGCGGCGACTTCTTCCGCGTGTGGTTGTGGGCCGACGATGGCGAGGACCGTATTAAGGGAAAGGCCCTCGTCATGCCGTTGCCCTCAGACATGCGCTTCGATCTTCAATTTGGCCGCCGCGTGCTGGCCAAGCTGCTCGGCCTCGAGAAGCGCATCATCTGGAAGGACTGCGAACAGACTGTTGAGGAGGAGACCAAGGACGTAGAGGCGTTCCGGGAGGCGTTCAAGGATTGGGATTTCACTCTTCAAGACGGCGAGGACGCTGCTTGATACCCCTGGATTTTGTAAATTGTACCATATGCATGGGCGGCGTTTAAAACGAAAGTGGGTTGGGTGTGTTTTAGGGGTTCTTGATTTATGAAGATTTCTTTCAATGGGTTTTAGAGCATCAGAACAGCGACGCAAGGTAGACTCCATCTAAAACTTGTCCAAGATATTGAGCCTTTGTCTTGTTCAATCAGGCATAATGTGACTGAGGCAGCTCATGGCTTGATGTGTGGTAGCCAACTGTTTGAACCGCAGACTAAGTTGGTATGAATCTAACACCAGAGCTCAATCACAGCACGAAATAGCAGGTTAACTTTAACTGTTTTTCCCTCAATTGTAGGTATCTACTAGCCAGGGGGGAACCCCTTTAGACAACGTATTGTTATGTACAACTAGCAAAAGCACTTTTTCGTCAGCCATACAGCGGCTTCCACACTTATCCCGCCAGCTAGTCCTACAGAAAAGTACAGCAGTAACAATCTTGCTGATACCGCATAAACCAAAGTGGCCTGTGCCCGAGAAGGACAGAATAAAATACAATTCCAGGCCTGAGGGTATGTAGTTTCCATCTTCCCAGATCTCTCTTTGTCTGGGAAGGGTTGTTTGAATATGTATGTAATTGTGAACAAAAGAAAAGGTTGGCTAATCATTCCCGTCCTGTCAGGTTGGGTGGGTATAGGTGCGACAATATGCGCAGACGGGTTGTAGGTGGGTATCCGTGAAAATCGGGGATACTGGTATCAAAAGACTGTCGAATAGAGTACCGAATGACAGATGTAGGTCATGTTATGCCTGGCCATCCTTCGGCTTCTGTAACTATGTGGGATTCTTGTATCCCAAAGGGTGAAGCCGCTAAGAGGCCGAGACATCTGGTATCGAAATGTCTATTGCGAACAGCGCCATAGTCGTAAAGGAAGTCTTGTTCCCGAGACATGTTGAAGAAGCCAAAAATGCAAGTTCCGAAATCGCCAGAGCAGATGCATGTTGAGTGACAAAGGAAATAAAGCATGCGCGCCTGAATGCAGAGGGAGGAGGTTGGCTCCCTTATGAATGAGGTCCCATTGAGGACCATGTACGTAAGCGTGTAAAGTCGAAGGCCATGCATAAAACGTAGAAAAAGGAAATGTAATCGATGAGTGGGAACTTGCGCGAGTGATCTAGAAGCGAAAAAGTCGTTGCGGTCGTGGTGATGCTATGAGCATGAGGAATTATCGTAGTAAGGATTAGTTGCAAGGCAAAAGTCGTCGTATCAGGCCAGGACATGTATTATGGATAATCATCTCGCCGTGGTTGGAGTGACCATTCATTGATTTCGTCAAAATGGAGGGTGGCTGGATGAGAAATCCCCTTGGCAACATTGCTGGGAGGATAAGAAAGATGAGTATGGCCATAGACTTGAGAGAGCAGACGAGGTGAGACCAGCACCAATCGAGTCTGAATCTACCACTTGCACAACAAACCAGTGCGTCTAATAAGAGGCCATGCGGCGGGCATGTGATCTCTCGCCGATGATGGGGGAGGCACCAAGTAGGGAGATAGGTGCACTTAGATTTCGAGATTGAGGCCGGCTGGGAGCAGTAGGTGACTCGTCCACACAAGGCTCACGTTGACCAAAGGCAAAAGTAGCGGCACGGCTGAGACCCTTACGAGATTTCAATCGACCCATTTCGCGTTCGCAAGTGCGCTGGTGAGCCTCATCCGACATCTCAACGTATTCTTGGGGGTAGCATCGACCCCGGTGCTCGGTGAAGAAGCCGGAATACCCACCGTCTAGGATGTAGACTTCAGGATATGTAAGCTTGGGGTAGAACTCCGCATTCACAGTGCGATCCTCAGATCGGACATGACGAGCCATGAGGGGAGCACGGTGGGCCGAGTATTCGCAGTGAAAGATGAGGAGTGTGCGTCCATCCATGGGAGTCTGGAAGAGCTGGCTGGTGAGAAGGTCCTTGTCATTATAGTTGACAGCCCCATCAATGTGGCCGCCATCATATTCGTACTCAAACCGGCAGTCAATCACAATCTTCTGGTCGAAGTGAGAGCTGTACTTGCCGTCCAAGACGTCGACAAGAGTTTCTCGAGTGATACGGGGAATGGTATCGGTAGGGTCTTCTGTAAGGAAATGGGGGAGGACGGGCTCTTGAGCCTCCTCCACGTCCATGACCGATTGAAGAGCGGAGGAGGTGGTCTCCTCTCCCTCTGAGTTGCTCTTCATAACGTCAGCAGGATGCTCGAACATGCTCAGTGAGCGACGAAACTGCTTTCGGTTTCTGAGAAAGGGGTTGACAGGTCGGCGGATACTGGAGTTGGAAGCAGGAGAGCCATTGCTACGGGAACAAGCGTTGAAGTTAAGAAACTGAGGTCTAGCACGGCCGATAGAGATACCAGGGCAGGGGCTGTTGGCCGACACAGGCCTACGCTCCTGGGGTGGTGATGTTGACTCGAAGCATTCGCTTAGGGAAAGATTCGAGCTGGTGTGGCTCAGGCGAGAGCTGCCGGCACCAAAGCGGAACGGAGTCTGGTCGACTTCGGGCTGAGGTCGATTCGGGACCGCCGTCGTACTGAAACCCTTCATCCGTGTCAGGGAAGGTCGTCGTGGTACAGCTATCCTGCGGTTTCTAATAGACGTCAGTTATGGATTGCAGGAGGAATGTGCCAACATGAGACTGACTCAGACACGATGGACTTGGGAGGTTCCAAGGAAGACTGCCGCGAAATAGGAGCCGGTGAATCGAGCACCATCTCGTCGTCAGCGGCTGGAGTTGACCCCGGAGTTGGAGAAGTTATCTCGAACTGCGTGAAGAAGGGTGCCTTGTGCGGTAGAGGCGATACTTCCATCAGCTCCTTAAGGGGAGCGGGCGACGAGGAAGGCAGTGGAGGAGTCGTGACCGAGTCTGCAAAACATGCCAATTAGCCACGAGGTGTCAAGGTCTAGACCATTGGGAATTCTCACCTCGACCTTCCGTGCCACCCATCATGCCGGCAGTGAAGAGGGCCCTTCGAGGGGTGGGGAACTGCGGACTGAAAGCATGTTAACCAAGACACTTGCACCAGCTACCAGGCACCATGACGAACCTCGAATCACTATCAAGTCGGAAGTTCTGGGAGAGATCAGCAGCCAGACTCGCAGCAGGCGAGGAACCTCGTACGTCTTTGACGTTGAAGTAGTCGCCGGTAGAATGCTTGTGCATTTGTTCGCGAAGGCTCATACTCGCAGTCGTGACGGAGGTAGAGTAGTGAGGATGGCCATGGAAGATATCTCGACCACCCCAGCTAGGAAAGCTGGGGCGGTGCAAGGCTGCTAAAGGAGAGGAGGCTTCCATGATGATGGATATGATGAAGCAGCGGGACGATTGGGGGGAACTCGAGTTGAGTCGAGCTCTGCCACTGCACGTCAGCTACTAAGAGCTATTCGATATCGAAGACACGGCGATGGACAATGGTAGAGGTAGTTCTGCAGTAAGTCAATGCTGCAGTAACACCTCTGTAATGCTATCGAACGAGCGTCTGAGCAAAACCGTGGCAGCCAATATATCGTATCGTGTGTATTAAAATCGACTCGTAGACGAACCAAGTGCTAATTGTGATGAGGTTGGCTCGTGGCGGGGTCGTGTGTCGGTCGTTATAATCGTTCGAATGACATTTGAAGGAGGGACGAACGAGACTCGACAGAGACGGAATCGTGAAGGGGAGAGGAGTCGTTACGATTATGAGGCAGGAGTCAAGTTGAATCGGATTGCAGACGTCGACGTCTTAGTCTATCTCGAGAGGGATCGAGATGGTTGAACGAGACAAGACCAAGTGCCAAATTGACCGGGGGGCGTTTAGGCGTTGCTGGGCGGATACCAGGCAGAGACACCACCAAATACGCACAGTACAGGCTGGTACCAAGGGAAAGATGAGGTTACTCTTGAGTACTGCTACTCGTACAGCGAGACAGAAACCTTTTCTAGTAGGTAGGTAGGTAGGTAGGTATGAATGTTTCCAAAGAGTGTTCCCCTCTTTTTAATCTTTAACTGAAGCTGCAGGCTGCTTTTTGCTCTTCCTTCTTAACCGACGACGACCACTGGACAAACTTTGTTTCGGTTTTTCGAGGTCGATGTTCGGGTCCAAATAGCCAGGAAGGGATGAATTTGATAGAACGAATGGTTGTCTAAGTCGGATATAGACTAATGGGGGAGGGAGATGTCGGACGGGATGAGTAGGAAGAGAAGATTGTGAATGCGGGAGCAGAAGGCTTTTGAATGGATTCACCCAGTCCAGGTCAAGCCCAGGTTGGAGTTTTTTCCCAGGCGAACCACCAGTGTTGTTAGGGGTGATTTGGGAGCGTGCTGGGGCCTTGAGGGTCGCTGGGGAGCGCCGACTTACAGTGGAGTTTAGTGGACGGTATTGCACGCCCACAGCGGGCGGGAGTGGGAGTGTGAAAGGGTGGAGGGGCGTGTCTTGCATAGAATAGATGCCGTGCCGTGGTGGATTTTTGAGGCACCTCACTTTCACATCAAACCCCAAGGCACAAGGCACAAGGCACAAGGCACAGAAGAGCTACTGGACTGCTGGGCTGCTTTACCTGCAGCAAGGCCTGTACCGCTGAAGCAAATCACAGCTCACGCCAGTCCCCCCAGCCAGCCCATCCAATGCCCACTTGCAAGGCCTTTAACACTGCTGAATGGACGTCGCCCCGGAGGACAACGCGGTTGCTCAGCGGAGGTGGGGAACTCGCCTTGGGGGGATCCTTGTCCTGGGCCTGTTCTGGCGCTTAGCGGACCAGGGCACTAGACAAGTCGACCAAGGCACCTCAGTCTAGGTATCTTGGGTTATGAAGCTGTGCCTTGAATTGGGATGATATGCAGTCGGATTTGGATGTTTTGCATTAAACTTGGTTCTTCCTCCATACTTTTCTTAATTGTTTACATTGACTAACGATATGTCGTGCCTTGGGTAAGGTAAGGTAACCTAACTTACCTACTAGAGTAGAGGTAACATTCAAACACCGGTTGTCTAGGTGGTCTCTCTTCGACGCTGTCATATTCATTCCCAGCTTCTAGCTCATCATGAATGGATTGGTTGCACAGACATAAACGTCAGCAGTTCCAGTCCGCATAACGAATACCACCATACATAGACTACTTTGGGTTACCATAAATAACACAATCTTCAATGAATCTTAACAATCCATCATGCCACCAACAAACATGAGTCGCATTCTGATCATGTCTTAAACTCATAATCCATTGGACTCGATCTCTAGCTATTCGGGGAATATCTCATTTTCTTTATCGACCTCGATTTGGTAGGTTTACACAAACAAAGACGTCTTCTCAGCGTGAATGATCGACCGTTTATTTTCGACACCCATTCCTCACCCCTGGTCAGCCTTGACACACTCACATATCCATGGATATCTTACACAAAATGCTTGTTGCGTCTCTGTATGCCATGCACCGACCAACCGGGTTACATCATAGCACTAGGATAAGAAGCGGTGAGGGCGTTGACATACAGTACACTTACACCCATGGATGCGTCCTCCCGTCCTACGATACATAATTAATTCAACGGCCAGCTCCATTATCTGACGTCGACCCAGTAACATGACTTCAATAGCAGGGCCAGATGAATTAGTCGTGATAAGAACTATCAGATACTCGAAATAAGTCAAATTAAGCCAAGGCATGGATACCATGACATGGAAAACCGTTGAGCAAAGAAAACCACCCTGCAGCTGAGACTCTCAACTGCATCTCGAGAGTCTCAAAGAATTGATTTCAACCTCGAAGCCGACCAACAACACGAGCCACAGAAAAAGGGTTCATAGCATACCTACTGGAGGCTCGTTCTCTCTTACTTTCTTTATTCATCTCCAAGCCTCCCGATCAGAAAGTGGAAACTAAAATATTTCTCATCGAGGCTTTCTTTGTTGCTGTGGCTTAAGGTAGTGTTCTAGTTTCATACAATTCACCGTCGTTCCGGGATTGGATAAACAACCCCAAGTTCAAACAAACAATGTCCCGCTCTCAGTCAAGTCACGTCAGTCAGTCAAGCCAGCCCTTTGTCACCTCAGTTTGACGGTCGCTCCGCCTGGTCGTGGCGTTCCCAGTCAGTATCCAGCATGTCGGAGCCAGTTACAGCTCCTTTGTTGAACGCCTCTGTCTATCAATCTCGATGCTCGTTCGTCAACCCAGGCCACCAGAGGCCCGGAACGGCGACATGCCTCCGCGCATGGGTTGAGACAGCGACGGTAGTTTAGAGACTTGCATATAGACGTGTAAGATGTCAGAACAAAGAGAACCAGGACGAGACGAATAGAATGATTGTGAGTCGACTCTATGGCTTTATCTCGCTCGCCCTGCGTCGCCAAATCTCCCTCCCTTGAATAAGACTTGCGGTCTATCCATAACAATTTTTTCCCTCTCTTAGCTAAACCTTCTCCTATGTCTCGGCTCCCCAAAGTGAAATAATGAAAGCTCCAGCGTCCCCAGTTGTTGCTCCAGTTCAAATGTCAAAATCGGCCTCCCTTTCTTTTGGTGCCGGGCCTTGTTCTACGCTAGGAATAGCATACAACTTTGGGTGCTCGGGACAGGCATTTCCCATGGATACCCACACCCGCCCAGCAAGTGTCAATGGAACCGTCCATGCTTCTATACTGTCCTGTACAGGACTGTATTAAGTTATTCCGGGGGATCCAGCTTTTGTGCTGAGGAATGACGTTAACCACCGCCAGGATCTTGGACTTGAACCGCTGTCCAACCGAAAACCGGTTCTTAGAGTTGGAAACACTGCCTTGACTGTAACAGTTTATCCCTGAACAGCCCTGTCTACTTGCCTCATGTGCGCTGATGTTTCAATGCCTGGCCTATGCTTATCCGTCTCTTTCTTTCCTCATTCATCATCGGCAGTCCCCCCAGGAACATTTCATAAGGGAACAGGACAGGGTCAAACCGCCTCGGCGTCTCTGGGTTGCCCCCCAGTCGCCAGCTGGGTCCTGTTCCCTGGGATCCTCAACTCTGAAGCCGCCGGCGTCGGTTAAAGGCTCACGAGAATGACGCCTCGTGATGGTCTCGGCCTTGGTGTTGAAGAGCATGTCCTTGTCAGGAACCTACTGACACTCTCAGCTTCAACCCAGCAGCAGCAGCAGCAGCAGCAGCAGCAACAGTCACTGGGCTACAAAGCTCAGGCCTGTTCAAACGGCTCCGTGCACGCTGGAAGTCGACCGGGCAGAGATGGAGCCGTCTCAGCAGAAAAATCAGGGTCCTTTTTCTTCCTGTGAGACAGCCGCACTGATGCTGGGGCCCTGGCTCAGAAACAGAGCGGTTCCACAGTCACGACAACGAATGGCAGTGGTGGATTAGCGATTCAAAAGACTCAAAGCGATTCCGAATAGGCGCCCGCGGTGGTTCTCAATCCGGTCAAGTCTGGCAGTTGAGAGCATCGAGGCCCCAGTCCAGAGAGCCTCTGGGATTCACCGAGAGACAAACCCCCAATTATGATTGAATGAATGAATCATGAATTGATTGACTCGACGACTGAAGATGTCATGTCATGACATGATACTGACTGCCAGGCAGTTCGTCGGCTTGTGCAAGGTTACGATCAATTTACGCAGCGTTGTTGGGTCAGAAGCAAGATCCAACCCCTGTCTAGCGAGATGCTAGTGTCCAGATAGAGCAGTTGGAGACAGACCTACAGCAGAGTCGACTGGACTGGATCGATAGCAACCGAGGAGGGGGGCGTGCGAGCCGAGCAGTTCATGCTTGCAATTGCAGATATTCGAGTCGCCTACCACCATACGCAGGTAATCAGGTACCCGAACGGCCATTGATCACTGATTAGATATACAATGCATTTGCAGCTGTTTTCCAGCCTGCAGCGATCAAATATTCAGAATACGGTTTGCAGATCAGCACAGGGAGGCTATCTCTGAGCTGGCACCGCATGTGATGATCCCCAGAACGCTTTCGAGAGTGGCTCAGCTGCTGTAGAATGAAAACGGCTTCCAGACTTTCCATGGCTGGTATTTGACTCTGTTCAATGTCCGGACCACGTGCGCATAATAGTGCTAGGAATGCAGCCTCGAGGACTCATGTGAAACCCTTTGTTTAAAAAGATAAAGTAGTAGTAAAGTGAATGGCTGGTCAAGGGACCGGACCCTTCAAATTCCTTCGGGAGGCGTTTCGTTCCCGGCACACTTTTGATGCCCATGGATCGACAGCATTTCTCCGTACAGGACTCCGCCACCTACCAACTTGGGAATAAAGACAGCCAGAAACGGCAACAACAGACAGGGTACTATTTCTATCTCGAAGTTGTGTTTCCAGGATTGCAACGCTGTAGAAGGCTTCCCCAGCAGGTGTCATTCGCGCGGGGTGTCCGACGCCAAGTTCAGAATCAGAAGTTCTCTTACACTCAAAGTCAGATCCGTCATAAAGCCCTCCAATGGCAAGGCTGAAGCGCTAGATGACGAACGAACTTGTTTGCTGATCGTGGCTCGCTTCTTCGCTCCGCATATCACCCTTGTTCGAGTTGCTGCGCGCATGTACTGTACATACGTTAGTACGTACGAGGTATCACGATACGATGCGATCTTCGTCCCTCTCGGCATCAATGGTCGGAGCTTTTGATTGAATGATTATGGATATTATTTCTTTGAGGCTGTCGAGTCGTGTGAGATGCATTCTTTGTTCAATGTCTTTGTCGTCTTTGGTCCTGTGCTCTCCCGACAAAGGGAATTGACTTTGGCCGATATCAGTCTCAGCTGTGATTGATCAATTGACTCACAAAGAAGAAATGGGGACCCCAAAGTTTAGTCTATGGCCACCAATTGCCGGGAACCGCTGGAACTTCTTTGATGGAACCCCCTCCTCTCGAAACAAAGCTCTCAGTTGAGCTATCCCATCGTCGTTAGCTCACGCAGGCGTCACTCACTCTTTCTCAAGCACAGCCTCCGCTGCCAAGCTGATGCTATCGCTGACACTGCAGCAACCTTTCAAGGTTTACCAGGGTCTATCCCTGTCGCTGGGTCCGAGGTGCATCTAGCCCTAGACGATTGAGTGATGCCCCCGGGGTTTGCAAGGGTGTGAGGGGAAGACTGGAGTTGTGAAGTCGTTGTGAGGAGCGCAAAGATGTCTGTTCAGATATGTAGACCTCAGTTTTAGAGCATTGAATGAAAACAGTATAATTGCATTGATAACTTTTTGTCTCTACGAGCAAGACTCTTTTCCCCCGCGCGTTGTGAGCTGGACTAAGACTGGAACTAACTCACTAGCATGGCAGCTCCCAACCGCGACTTTGACGCGACTGGATTGAATCTGATGTTTACTTTGAACCGTTTTTGGCAACAAGCTCTACTCCAACGCAACCCAGTTTTAGCTGCATCGCATTGCATTGCATTATTTGTGCCTGGGAACTGCAGCATTGGTGGCGCGGCTCCGTCCTTGTGACTGCGATACCCGACGACTCAGCGTTTAGAATTTATTTCTAATCCCTGCTCATTGTAGCATCGACACAACATCATCATCATCCATCAGCATTCGGAAACACTGCAGCCCAGTTTGTATACGAATCCCCAAGTTTCAAAGAAAAAGCTCGGTCCATTATTCTTTGTACAACAAGGCGGGTGTGCCTGTCCCTTGACCAGCCTACCTATACTCGGTGCAGATACCGTTGAAACTTGAAAGATCAAGAATGACTCCATCTTTTCCGTTGTTCCAGCCCGGACCACCTCTCTCGTCGGCTCGTGTCAGCCGTTACCTGTCTCCATCATGTTGGTGGAGCATGTAAATCGCCATAACCTCTCTCTGCTCCCTGAGACGCCCGACCGAGCTGCGATGAGATATTTATAAGGATATTCAAGTATTATAGAAGTTTAGTTGTCTTATGATGGTCTTGAAATATGCTTGATTCTGGCTCGACCAGTTTGGTTGCTTATAAATAGCCAGTGATTCTTTTAACCTTTTCCTCGTCAGTCCGCACTCGGAGGCTAGATCTCGACTTATGCCATTATCCATTGAAACTTTAGCAATAATAGCGGAGACATGCCGAAGTTCTTTTCTAGGGTCCCGCACTTTTCTGGACGGTTAGGTCCTTGGTGTTGTTTATAAACGGCGTGTTGTTAGCGACCTGATATTCGATGACGAGATTCTGGGCACTTGTTCAGCCGCCGTCGTTCACTCTGGCAGGTTTTCTAAATCAATTCAACGATCGCCAATCTCGATTTCAATCCTGACAGAACTGTCTCAATCAAGTATTTTGGGTCGAATACAGGGTCGGGGATTTTCCTATCTGGTGGCGTCTCAAAGCCTCTTTGGGATTATCCATGGGCAGAGCCAACAACAACAACACAGCTCAAAGCAAGGTTATGCTGTCCATATAAATAAAACCTACATCTAACTTGCCAGTTTGACGGGCTGTTTTCTCGGCCCTATAAGTTACAGTATTAAAGACGTCGGATTTACGTCCAGGTTTTCTGGGACTTGGGCCGTTTGGCCGCGACCGAAGAAGACACGGCCCAATTGCTCTGTATCGTCGATCGATGACCTTAAATCCCGATCTCCCCTTTGGCACCGTCTCAAGATTCGACGTCATTCTTGGCCGCGACCGTCTTCTCCTTATTAAACCATCGTCATAGCATGAGATTTTGTATGTTTTATATACAGGGCGACGCGTTCGCGCAAACGGCAACAGTCCCTAAACGGGTTCCGTTAGATCCGATATTTACGGTGCACTGCTGGTGGTCTGAGTTGGTCTGAGCTGGGCCGAGCCTCATGAAATGAAGCTGTGACTGTATAATTGCATTCCTCGGGCAGTAATTTGTGCATGTGTAAGTATGGACTCCGTAAAGGCTTCTCGATAGTTTACCTGCCACTTGCTAGCCAGCCATACGAGGCCGAGACTGACGCGACTCTTTATCTTTGCTATTTTTGTTGTTTACTTGACATCCATCCAATACCTACCTACATCCAGATCTCCCCAGAGACGAACGATACTACATCTGCAGAAAGCCCCCCCGGTTCCGCACCGTGGTATTGAACTGCAGCCATAATTATTCAATGACCCAATCGCCTTGTCTTGCAGTCCTTCATCGGTTAGTTTCCAGCTCCTCAGATTGTTCACCACGTCCTAATGCGGGATGGACCACGGCTTAAGCTCCACCACGTCACCCCTCCTAAAGCTCGCCATCCCAGCCAAGCTCAGCGCGAAGCGTCTGCTGACTGTCGAATGAGGGGTAAAACTTGACGATAATATACTCAGCCTAATGTGATGGTGTGATGCCATGTGCAGCATTTTCGTCAGAGAATGGGCAAGAGCAGAAGCTGTAAGTTTCACCGAATACCTTTGACGGCGCAGCCCCGTCCCGCCGGTTCCAATCAACGGATCCATGTGTCTGTTTGGTTCAGGTTTGGTCTATTTCGTGGGGTTAACATTGGCACCCGCCAAATTTCAAAGTAAACAAGTTGGGAGTTGGCGACGTGTCGCGTTTTCTTTTTTATTATGGGTCTGTCACGAGATCACGTGTATCCCCTTGCTTCCCTAGCGGCCCTCTCTTCCGGGATCGTGAAGCCAAAAGAGGCTCTAATAAGCAAACATCAAATCTACGATCCGACTCTTGTTGGTTTTACTTTGTCAACGACGACGTATCAGATATATGGCACTGACTCAGATACTTGACGCCTTCTCTCACTTGTAGTCACTCCCGTCGTGAATGCTTTCTTTTTTCTCCTTTCCACAAACTCCATCAAATAATTTACTTCTCTCTCCTTTCTTTACCGTCTCCATCCGTCTCCAGCCTGTCCTTGTCAGTCTCTGGGCTCTCCCCAGTTTGATCCTAGGATTGTTGCTCGGGCGATCTACGCTTGAGTTACTAGCACGTCCCATCGGCTTATATTCAATCGATTCTGGCGGCGGCATCTCACCCGTTTGCGAGTCACGACTCATTTCCCCAGCTGATCACACTCTCTGGGAGTGAGGCTGCAGGCTCAAGACATCCATTCATTCATTGCATTGAATTATATGTCTTGCTATGCCAGTGCTTCCGCATACCAAAGCTTCCAAGTACCTGGCTTGCATAAGTGCTTTTCTACGTCATTGGCATGATACTGGGTCGTTCGCATGTCTATAATTGACCCGACTTATATATTGCAATTAAGCATATCCTGAACACATTGTAAATGCTGTGACTATAATGAGGCTCAATGTCGCGCGATATTGAGCTCACTCTTTTGCCTTGCTTGTCTTTCTGGAGTTATACTTGATAAGGTTATGCTGACTGAGCATGAATCTACTGTACAATTTTGTGATTGGCATTGCCATGTTGTATCGTCGGCCACTGACAGCTGCATTCTAGGGTCTAGGTTTCTCTACCATGAGCGACCACCAACATACATGGCCCCTGGGTCGTACGGTGGTCGAACACGTAGTCTTAGTCCTACCAATGCACTGGGCCTGCAGCAGCTCGCCTCTTAACGAGCACGAGCACGGGCAATGGAAGGGCTGCGGAAATGAGGAATCAAGTCCAAGCTCCCAACCTAGGCTGAGACTCCGAACCTCGGGTGAGGTACGCGGACAAGGTCTAAATACTAGGTAAGTAAATCTACGAATTTGAAGTCATTCGCAAACTTCCGCCCTGTGGCCGTTGGCCCGGTATCAATCAGGGGCTTGCATGTTCTGTCGTTGAAGAGATCCAAGCTTAGATGAGGGCGTCGTGAGCGGAGGTCCAAATCCAGGGTAGCTCAGGGTCAAATATTCAGGGTCCAGCTGCTAGCTTCTTCATGGGTATCCATCAGCGCAAAGAATTTTCCAGACGATGTGGGCTTTGCAATAGGTTTGAATCATGACCTACCGCAATATGGCTTTTGTGATGCTTGAGCGTTATACAGTACGGACACCCCGTGAAACCTCCTGGTGTATTACGAGCCAAGCAAAACCATACAGATATTGATATTCGCACTTACGCCTCCACAGCCCCTGGAGCTTTGATACCTACAATTAGGAGTTAGGGGAAACATTTAATGTTTGTACCTGGTATTAACTGGCATTACCTGTCAGGAAATATTGTCCACCTGGGGCACACCGTAGCTATCGGATCCATCTTGCTTACTGAGGTTAGGATCATACAACCGTTTCTGGGGATACAATCCCGCATTGATCGTTAATATCTACACGACCAATGGGTGCAGAGCCGGCTTTGAAGTAGTAAACTCAACCTAGGCAAACAATTTCTGTTCAAAATATGGTCTCCAGTCAAACAGGGTTAAATACGCAATAACCGGATCGGGCGAGATCTCAAGTTTCTCAACATGTATATACGTATCTCAACTCACGACAGGACCCTGTCTGTCACTGTAGTAACTCAGCAACCTCAGCAACCAACCTATCCGTGAAACATGGGTCAGGTTTCCACAACCGTCGATGTAACACCCTGTCAACTCCTATCTCTTAACATTTATGCATCAACTTTGTAAGCATGAGCTGAGCTTGGTACTTCAGTCAAGTTCGGATGCCCAGGAACACGACGCCTGCTTCCTACCTAGGAATGATATGTGAGTTCGCATTGATACCAGGGAATTAAGCGATGTTGGAGACCATGACATAAGCGAACATACTCTCATATATCATATCATAGACTGGGCTTGCACAAAAGCCGGCAGTTTGGCGTCCTCTTGTTTAAACATCTGGTGACAACAAGGCATGCCTGTGTAACTCCATGATAGTAGCTCACATATGTAACATTACGAATCATGCGATGGGATGAAATGACGGTCATAGACCCAGCTTACGAATGGGATTTTAAGTTATTTGAGAACACTTGAAAACAGGAACTGGTTGGGACATGTTTCTGACTGAGAATTGGCTCTCCCCTTATCAATCGGTACTTGGCTCAACTGAGAACAAATGATAACTTGCACGTCATCTGGGACTTGAGAAAGCGTCTACACACACATATCGAGAGATGAACTCGTTAAACGGGACAACGTGTATAATTGTCAGTAGAAGCCGAGTTCAATCTTTATCTTACTTATATCTTCTGTATAGCATCAAGTGTCTCGGTCAGTCCTATATGCGACTTCGTTATAACAGCCAGATTGCTCATCGTATATAAGAGAACAGAATCAAAAGTGCCAATCAAACAGAAGAGGTGCATGTATTGGTTAACCCTTTGGTGTTTCTCCCTCCACGTTCTTTGAACATGATGGAGAAGCTGCATCGACGGCTGACCGATAACCATTGGACAAATGACTAACATGCTCATATATGGTGGCGGAACAGACTGTAGGAGCTTTGTGCTAGAACAGCACACAGTAGTGCAGTTTGAGAACAAAACAATCAAGAGGGGGAGAAAGTATGTGGAATACGGCTTCACCATGAAGTTTTCAACTGAGCTCGGTTGGAGGCTTAGGGTAACTAGAAGTTAAGCCAGGGCAACCCACTGACATCAGAATCACCCCATGAAAACCAAATGAAATCATGTTCATACTCGTAAAAAATGACAATCCCCCTTTTACTAAACTCCAAGACTCGATTATATAAATGATCGAACCCCTTTTGAATGACATGAAGTCTACGCGGTACAAGACGCCCTACGTCAGTTAGTGGGGTCGCGGGGTGGACTTTTTTGGCGGTAGAAGCTGGCAGAACTTCCCATCCCTGTAAGTTTTGAAAAAAGTATCGCTAACGGTTGTCGCAATACGATCAACGCAGACAACACCAAGCAAATCTGCGCCTCAACCTTCCATCCCATCCACGACCGAAAATGGGCAGCAAAAGAAAGCGAGGAGCCAAGGAAGGCTCAAATGGTGTACAAAATCCCCAAAAGCGCTCAAAGAACAACACCGACTCCTCTGCGAAAGCCGACCAGAAGTCCAAGTCGAAACCGACTTTTGAGAAAACGCCCTTTGTCGAGACGCCAATTGGTGACGAGCGCAAGCGAGAAGCTGGAATCTACGAGCTCCTAGGAAGTGAAGATGCCAACGACCGGATTGAGGCTGCCGATTGCATTGTTTCTAGCCTGTTAGGCGGAGAGGGCGTCTCTGAGACCGTCCTGCAACGGCACTTGGATCGTCGCCTTTTCCGTGGGCTTGCAAGCGGTCGCAATGCTTCGCGCCTCGGCTTCAGCCTTGTGCTCACAGAGCTCCTAGGACAGCTTTTTGGAGAAAAAGCCCTCGCCGAATCGAAATACCAGGGACTTACCTTCGACAAGGTCCTCCAGATTTTGACCGACAAGACCCAGGCTGTTGGAAACATTCCTGGACAGGAGGAGAGGGATCACTTCTTTGGACAGCTTTTCGGCATCGAGTCGTTTGTGCGTGCTGGCATTCTCTTCCAAGATATCTCAAGGTGGAACACGGTTCTCGATCTCCTTCTGAAGCTCGCCAGTAAGAAGGTGTGGCTTCGTTCTCAGTGCGGATGGGTTATTGTCCAGTCCATCGAGCAGATGAACCAAAAGCAAGCCCAAGGGACGCTCGAGAAGGTTTCTGAAGCCAACTTGGCCAAGACCCCTGAGGGTGTGGCTATCTGGCTCGTTGCGCGCAGCCGATTCCCCGACCTCGAGGTCAAGCCTTGGCGTGATCCCCTCTCCAAGAAGTCCTTTGGCGACCTTGCTGCAGTTCTGAGAGAAAGCTTCCAAGACTCCTCCAAGGACCAGCCTGAGCGCGGGCAAAAGAGCATGCATGCCAGCTGGACTGCTCAGTTGCACTTCGTGTGGGATATCATCCTGGCACACTATTTAAAGGAGGGAGAAGCTGGGGCCGTCGAGTTTGAGCAATTCTGGGCCCGCGTAGTTGATGGTGAGTTGATTATGGCTCTTTCTAGAACAATAGCTAACATGATTAGACTCTCTTTTCGCCAAAAGTGCCACCGATGGCCAGAAATTTAAAGGTTTCATGGTCTTCCAAAAGATGCTCGAGGGTCTCGTCGATCTCCCTGCCCATCTTGAGGCTCTCTTTAGCAAGAACCTCACTCTCTGCATCATGAATCAAGCTGCCAAAGAGGACCGATACCTGCACCGAGCAGCGACCAAGGCCCTCAAGGCAATCGAATCATTAACTTCGGCGCACCCCTCGACACTTATACCCATCCTGAAGAGCCTCCTGGGCAAGAATGGCGCCTACAACTTCGACCAGCGAACAAACACCAAGACTATAGATAGAGTTATGCAGAATGTGTCTGCAGAGACGGGGGAAGAAACGCTCAAGATCATCCGAAAGCCTATCAGCACACTCGACCAGGAAGAGACGGCCCAGGCTACATCCACACTCCGAGTCTACATCGACTATCTTTCCAAAATCCTCAACGCTTCAGCCTCATCTTCATCTGGAACTATTCAACAAAACGTCTTTTCTGCTGCCCTGCAGGAACTATCCCAGCTCGCGTATTCTCAACCCAAGCATATTCCTGAGGATGCCCTGACAGAGGGCATACGAGAGCTTTGCCGAACCCGCCTCGAGTCCTCCTTTGCCAAGATCAGCCGAAGAACCGAAGACTACGGTACGCTATGTCTTGCTGTGTCCTCAATTGATATCGACTCGGTGGCAATGGCGGAGGAGATCAAGACCGCCGTTCAGGAGGCGCTGTCGAGAATGAAGAAGCTGCTAAAGCGCAAGGCGACCGATGACAACGAGAAGGGTCTTTTCCAAAGTCTCGCGATTCTACATGCCGTATCTGTCTTTCAGCTTTACAACCAAGATCCGGATGCCATGGATGTTCTCACAGATCTCGCACAATATTCCGATCGCCTCAAGAAGGGCAAGTCTGCCGAGGGCGAAGCCGAAACGTCAGAGATTCTTGTTGAAATCCTGTTGTCCATGGTTGCACGACCCTCATCTCTCATGCGTCAAGTTTCTCAGCAAGTATTTGACGCCTTCACAACCCAGATCTCAGCCAAAGGCCTGGGGCATGTGCTTGAACCTCTCTCTTACGGTGAGAGCACCAAGGGCCAAAAGGAGCTGTTTAACACGGAAGACGATGAGATGGTGGTTGACGAGGACGAAGATGAAGAAGGAACAGACGCTGATGAGGAGGACAATTCCGATATCGAAATTGACTCCGACGTTGAGTTTGTCGATCTCAAGGAGGCAAATGACAATGATGAAAGCGGAGATGAGGACGAGGACGAGGACGACGAGGAAGAAGAGGAAGAGGAAGATAAGGAGAAAGAGAAAAAGGGCGAATTTGACAATCCCGAAGAGCTGGACAATGCCCTCGAGAAGATCCTCAAGAGCCACCGTCTAGACAAGGACGCTGACGCCCAGTCATCAGACTCCGAAGGCGACATGTCCGATTCTGAAATGTTCGCCATCGACGAGCAGCTCGCCGCAGCCATCAAGCCGCGCATCAAGGATAGTAGTAACGACGCCAAGAAGCAAAAGAAGGAGGCCAAACAATCCGTCGTCAACTTCAAGCACCGCATGCTCGACCTCCTCGACATCTACGTCCGCAACGAAGCCCTCAGTCCCCTATCATTCGCCATTCTCATCCCCCTCCTCAACCTCATGCGCACAACCAGCACTAAGCCTCTCGCCGCCCGCGCCTGTGAGATCATCCTCAACTACCAGAAGGGCCTGAGGAAAGCCCGCAGCAACCGCCAAGAGGTCCAGGTCCCTGAGTCGTACGACCTGCAGGGTCTGCTATGCGAGGTTCATCAGGCGGCTGGTCAAGACAACGCGCATGCGTACGCAAAGGCGGCCAGCGCGGCCAGCCTCATCGTTGCGTCGACTCTTTTCGCTATGGATAAGAGCAAGATCAAGGACGTGGCTGAGGTGTATGCCAAGACGCAGTCGGACTGGGTGCTCGGCGAGGCCAAGCTCCAGTCGTCCTTCTTTGCTGACTGGAACAACTGGTGCCAGAACCAAGCTTCGCAACCTCATACCTGATACCCCTAATAGATATATATGTACCTCTCATAGACAGAACAAAACCAAAAAGTTAGACATCTCGCGAGTTATTCGGATGCCTGCAGATGAACCATTAAATTCTATGACCTCGTCATCGTGATAGTACAAGTGCCTTAATTTTGCTTCTTGACACAGCCCGCTCTCTAATCCTCCATCTTGTCGTCATCCTTGTCATCCTTGTCATCCTCATCATCATCGTCATCGTCGTCCTCATCCTCGGCCTTTGCTAATCGCTCAGCCTCTTCCCGCAGCTCCTTTGGCACCTCGACATGTCGTCCCTTGGTGGGGCCATCGGGCCCGCTGATCCAGGTCATCTCCAGCTCAAAGTCCTTGTCCTTGTTGTCCTTCTGCGCTATGTAGATGATGCGCGCAGCCTGCTTCACAGCCTCCTCGAGGGTAATGTTGCCGGCGGGCAGGTCAAGCTTCTCGAGCTCGGCCTTGGCGGCCTGTCGGCCCTTGCCTGTCGCTGCTCCGTAGTAACCCCAGTACATACCGCTGGGCTCGATCATGTAGAGGAAAGGACCGCCGTGGTTGCCCTTGACCTTGCCACCAGCGCCGACCTTGGGTCCTGAACCGACTTCACCATCGACGGGAGTCTCCTCGGGGGTGTCGAAGCCGCCTAAGATGGCAGTAATACCGAATGGTCGAACGGAACCGTACATGGTGTAAGCCTGAAGGTAGCCACCCATACGGCTGGCCAGATCGGATGTGGGAATGGGGGTCTTGAAGTTCTGTCGCCAGCTCTGGGCCTCGTCGCGGGCGCGGTCAACGAAGTGACGTCCATCAGGAACCATACCAGAAGACACCTGGTGGGGTTAGCCAAAGTATTCCGGTGAAGCAGTTGGATAGAGGTGTTGACATACAGCACCAATGTGGCTATCGACAGTAGCAATGCGCTTGTTGGCACCTGGTTTTAGGAGCTTGGATGCGACGACCTTTTCGATAGCTAGGACAACACCATCCTTGGCTCGGATACCGATCGAAGTTCCGCCATTCTCTACAGCCTTGACTGCGTATTCCACCTGAAAGTTTCGGCCATCAGGCGAGAAGATGGAGTTAAGCAGATCATAACCCGTGCCTATCGACGTCTATAGATACAGAGGAGCTAGGTCAGCACATGAAGCTATCCCTCGATGACGACAGGCATGTTTAACCAAGGGCATTGTTTGCTTACCATGTTGCCTGAATGCTCTCGTCAAGTTAATAAAGTGTAGATCGGCAGAAAAGAGAGAGGTCAGTGGGAATTGAGGGTGTAGGAGAGCTGTGTTGTCGAGATGTTTGCGATGGCGTTGGCTTGGAGCTTCCTTCACCTAGGCAGCCTGGAGCTGCGTGTTGCAGTTACGGGCGGTAGGTACACTCTACTGCAAGGCTGGGATATGGGTGCCTGAGGTGTAAAGACTTGAGCCACACGTCATGCGCCACGTATACATCCAGCCTTGAGAGTGCTGCTGTGGCTGTGATTGTGAATGCGGGAGTGGCTTGTGGGACCCTTCCCGTGGGACGTTGGTTTCCCCTGCAGCAAAACTTTGGGGTGGAAGTTCTAGATCTGCACATCCCAGAGTCTAGGCCTCGGGTCTTGAACCTACGTAACAAGGGTGATTTAAGAAAGATTTACTACATTTCTTGTTTCCTTTGGTTTTGATTCTTGGTTACGTAGTGTTTAGTATGCTCAAGTTGGTGAGTGTTGAATGGTCATCATGTTGAATGGTTAAATTACTTAAAAGAAAGACGGGCCCAATATCAAGGCCGAATTCTAGAGCACGCCGTCAAAGTGGCTGCATGTGTTCGTTCCCTTATTAGACTGACAAGAGTTGACTCATAGCGCCGAACCTTTTGGTGCCACAAAAGATCACTGTAGGCTCCATATGAAACAGTTTTGCTGGCTGGCGGTGAGTCTGAGGGTTGATTTGGGTGGTTTGTTGAGGCCCGACGCAACTAGTAGAGAAGAGGAGAGACATACAGTCTAAGAGTCTTGATATTGCCTCGAAACAGAACGTGGTCAAACTGAGTTAAACCACGCCAAATTAAATGATTCGGAAATGGAACGTAAATGCATGAGACAGCTCATGTTCGCGTTAAACTAAGGTGTAACAGAGCAGTTAGTGTGTTGGTCGTCGCCGTGTGGCACCGGCTTATTGGGTCACGCAAGGTCGAAGAGACCAGGGTTGAAGCTGTGAATCCATGCGTGAGGATGTGAATGAGGCGAGTGAATTAGTTGTTGCTTCTGTTTTAAGTAGAGATGGACAGAGAGAATTAATGCGAATGCGTCAAGTTGAAGATCAATACAACAGTGATGTTCTAGATAGATAGAGTAATAGAGTGTCTCGAGTGGATGCTGTCATAGTGGCCATCCCATCATGTGGCCTATGTCAGTTGCTCTTTCACTGCGTCATGACCTGAAAAGGTGCCTGAAGGGGAAGGAAGGCGTGTCCCGCTGTCTACAGTCTGCGTGTGTCCCACGTTTCACGAGATCCATAGGTAGGTGCCTTCCAAGGTTACCTACTGTTACTGTCTGTTACCCCTCCATCCCGTCTTAAGATATTCCCCCGCGTTCATCAATTCAACCTTTTGATTCTTCCATCAACGTCAATAACCATTTATTCAAACCAACCACAAAGAACGCTTCCACATTCTTGAATATCCTCCTTGTATTGCTCATCCATCTACCGCATAAAGCGCATTCCAAAAGATCGTCTCAGGCTCTCTCCTCTCTCTCTCCCTCCCCACTCCTCCCCGTGTGCGTGCGCTCCCTGCAACTCAACCCAACGATCCACCGCTCTTAGACAAGCCCCTCCAAAGTCCACGCCTAATCAAGGGTCCTTTGAGCCAAGAGACAACCTCTTGACTCCCCTTTTCCTCTTATATCTCCATCTTCTGACTTCTCTTCTCTTCTTACTTGTCAGAGGCTTAGCTTAGCTCCCAAATAAAAAAAAAAACTCCCGTTTGTTTCTTCATCAGCGCATGATCCCGAACTACATCCATATCTCGCTCTCCTCCGCATTCCTTGCCACTCCAGTCAAACGTCACATCGAACATATCGACCTGATATAAGAAGACGGTTTCAGCATATTCTCTGACCCTCTAATATCAGGATAAACAATCACATAGTCCTTTCTCTCACTGAACACTACCTCAGATATCCTCGCAAATTCAGCGACCTTTGGTACCTATTTAAATCTACTCTCAAGCCTGAACCAAGGACTACTTGCTAACAAGTTCTCGAATAGCATACCAAATATCATGGCTTTTGTTCAGTCCAATATGCAGTCACAGGACGAGCTTGCTGCTCTCTTGGCTCGCAACCTCACCTTCAACCCAATCCCTGAGCCTGCCCCTGACTCTCAACAACCTCAGGCGGACCTCGCTGAACCCATCGTCTATACATCCGTCCACTACACTCACTCTGCCCATATTGCAAGGCCGCAAGCAGCTCAGCAGCAAGATATTCCTCGTCGTTCTTCAGAACCACCTCAAACCCAAGGCCCTAGCATCGAGGCCATTCTGCAATACCATGGCATCAACCCAGCTACACTTACACCTTCACAACT
The DNA here is from genome assembly GCA_014822075.1 of Fusarium buharicum. NCBI lineage: Eukaryota > Fungi > Ascomycota > Sordariomycetes > Hypocreales > Nectriaceae > Fusarium > Fusarium buharicum. The sequence continues at coordinate 36,531 of JAATHB010000049.1, forward strand.
GCAGCTTTTCAAGGTTGCAGAGCCTTCACAACAGGAGAGGCTTGTTGAGCTTTGGAACATCTGCCCTCCTGGAAACGGTGGCGATATCCCCGCTCTTGCATGGAGTAGCACCACCGTGGAACATGAAGAGCAACTTGCTCGCATCCGTTACGAACGATTGAACCAACAGCAGCAAGTCATGAGTCTGGATGGTACCCAAGTCCAAGCGAACGATGGTAGGTGGGTTCGCAACACAGAGCCTGAGATGGAGCCATACATGGCTTCTGGCTACGAGGAACTTATGCGACGAGAGCGAGAACGACAGGCCTTGGACAGCCAGCCAAGGAGCACCTGTGGCCTGTACTCTCAAGCCACAGACCCTGTCTATATGGGTCCAGACTATGCTCGCGAGCAGCAGATAATGGAAATGGCAACCCAATATGGCGCCTACCAGGGATTCCGGGCGCCCGAAGCGGACACGATGGATGTCATGTAAATAATCACCATCTCATCCATGCCGAGCAACAGAATAGCATGGCCTCGCAGTCAAGGGCCACTCTATATAGAAGCTCGGGTGAGAGACCGAATCGTTTGTACGGCGGACAGGTTATATCCACGATTGGCGTGCAGGAAAGGAAACATTGCTAGAGGAAAGGATACGGGCTATTGTATGGCATTTGTTGTTTATTTATCTAGGTGGCAAGGATGGACAAGATTATATGGAAAGACTGGCTTTTTTTTTCTTCTAGAGGAATGGATCGGATGGCGCTGGAGGAGCTTTCATTTTGCAACTACTTTTCTCCCTGCTCCTGTCTAACCCTCGTTGATTGTTGCAGTTGTGGGCTAACACTATACATTCTATTATCTAGAGAGCACGATGGCAGCAATTTGATTCACCAGAGGTACGTCGTCAACCCCAACTTCCGCCTCTTAGGGCCATTACTTATGAGATATTCCTTGTGAGTGTGATATTCGACCTATGTTAGTCCAACTTTGCCTACTATCAATAGTAAATCAATATATCTTGTCTGATATTATTACAACTCGTGTTAGTGTACAGGCCAATCTGCGTGATTATTACTCCAGAAGCTAGAGCTCGATATAGTCCCAAGTACCAGCGCTGAAGATTGAAACTTATAGGCTGCCCAACTCTATTGATCTCTTGTACCCATGTAGTTTATTTGTTTATCTGGTCTGCTGCTTGCTCATCCAAGTCATTGTAAAAGGGGTATCAAATTTACATTCAAGTCTTGCGAAGTGAACGGTCATTATCGTGCAGTTCATCTATATCCGTGTCTATATGGCCGTCTTCTCGAGCTTCTTTGCGAGCTCATCCACCTCCTTGTCCTTGACGGAAACAACAGGTTCCTCCTGAGCCTCCTCAGCCTCCTTGATCAGCTTCTCGGCGCGCTCCTTGGGCTCGATTTCTTCCTCCTCCTCCTCTTCCTCCTCCTCGACATCGCTGTCAGGCTCTTCAAGATCGCTCAAGCTGTCGACGCCCCAGTCATCTTCGTTGATGATGTCACCAGCAAACTTCTCCTTTCGCTCTTCGAGGAGATCCTGCAGGGCTAGAATTGACTCATCGTCCTCGGTGAGGATGTTGCCGTTGATCTCGATTCGCTTTAGGGCGGGAAGACCCTCCTTGGCAGCAGTAGCAAAGCCCTTGATACCGTTGGCAGTAATCTCGTTGAACTGTAACCGCAGGGTCTCAAGCTTGGTGTTCTTGCCCTTGGTCAAGGCATTGGCTAGGAGGACACCGCCCTTGGCACCTAAAAGAGAGTCGCCAACTCCAAGCTCCTGCATCAAGGTCCAGTTGGAAACAACCTTGGACAGAGCCCTGGCGCCAGAGACGGTGAAAGTGTTATCTTGCAAATCGAGAATTTTGAGCTCAGAGGCATGGCTGAGACCTTCGGTCAAGAGGTGCGAGATACCTTCTTGTCGAATACCGTTCTGCACCATCTTGACCACCTTGATCTTGTTGTGCAGGCTATAGGCCTTTGCCCACGCTGTCATACTTCCATTCTCCAGTCGGTTTCGGCCGCAGATGACCGTCTCGAGGTCGGGAACATCCTTTCCTTCCTTTCGCGCAGCCTCCTTCTTGGCGTGAAGCTCCGAGAGTGCATCGGCGATGAGAATACCGGCGTGAGGACCCAGACCGTTGTTGTTGAGGTAGAGGTGCTGAAGAGGGACGTGAGCGGCGAGGAAGGCCACTAGAGGTGCTTGGACGTTCAGGCCAAAGGCGTTGTCGTTCAAGTTGATAGTGTTGAGTTTGGGGAGGTTGAGAATGGAAGTAAGGAGAGATGAGAGAGCGTCGGGGATCTCGCTGAGGAGGCGACCAGTAAAGATATCGGCGAGGTTTGCGACCTGTTGTTGGGCATGTTAGTGGAAGTTTGCCATGAGAAGAATATTGACATACACGGAGGTTCTTCTTAGTTGCAAGGACCTCACCAAGAAGCTTGCAGGCGCCAACACCGAGAGTGTTACCCAAAATGCGAACTTCTTCAACATCCTGGGATCGAAGAGGGGCAATATGAGGCTCGAGATCCTCAGCAGTGTCGAGTTTGAGGCTCTTTCCCTCGAGGGAAAAGATCTTGCCTGAGGAAGCCATTCTATAAGAAAGTGGACAAGGAGCAAGTCGCTATAAAGTAAAGAGCAAAGATGTGTCTAAAGAAAAAAAAGATGTAGGAGATGTCAAAGAAAGGCAAACTGAAAGGAAGTTTGGTTTGGTTTGGTGTGAAGTGAATTCAGTCAAGGTGGGGGTGGGGTAATTTTCGAATGAGGCAGTACCTTTTATCCTAGAAAGGCTTAGTCTGGCCATTTTTTCTCATTTCCTATTGCCATGGGCAGCCGAGCTATCGAACCCGACTTTAGGCCGGGGATCGGAAAAATTTGGAAGACAGAGAAAGAGAAAGAGAGAAGGACAGTGGGGCAGAGCTGGACCTGCCCATTCAACCGACGGCGGGCTTGTACTACAGGCTACAGCAAGGCGCCCACCACGTGACCTGTATTCAATAAGCCAACGCTGATTGGAACACTCCGGGTAGGATTTTGTCTGATGAATGATTGATCTCTGCTGAGCCCTTTTGTCCTCCGACTCCGAGAACGACACCCCATCTCGCCGTCTCAACCTTCGATCGCAGCAGCGACGGTCTAGCTCGCCCATAATGCTTGCCAGGTCGTGTTTGCGCTCGACGCGCACCTTCAATGGCCTCCGGAACGGCCCTTCTGCTGTTTCCAAGGTATGGCACGATCCTATCCTCATCTACCAGCTTCCTGTTTGCCGAGGGACCATTGCCATGAGCCTCAACCCGCCGCAACCACGCCAATCGCACCGGAATCATCTCAGATTAGCCGTACACGATCGCTGACTGTATTTTCTCTACAGCGTGCCGCTTCCTCGAGCTCCAGCGCCGCTGGCGATGCTACTGCCACTCGACTGAACCTGGCCGCCGCCGCCTCGACTACCCTCGCCCTCGGTTCCATTGCTTGGTACTACCATCTCTATGGACCTGTGGCCTTTGCCATGACTCCTGCTGAGGAGGGGTACGTGATTCCCTCAATTGCCGATTATCGCTTTTCCACGACGATCCAATTTGGACGATGAGGCATAAATGCTGTCCATCGATATTCCGTACGATTATTGCATCACCAATTGCTAACAATATAATCCTAGTCTTCACGCTACCAAGTACCCTTGGGTTCACAACAAGTGGTTCAAGACTTTCGACCATCAGGCGTAAGATGCCATTGATACTATCGAAAAGCAAGGGTTGTTCGCTGACCCCATATAGTCTCCGCCGTGGTTTCCAGGTCTACCAGGAAGTCTGCCAGTCCTGCCACTCCCTTAGCCGAATTCCCTACCGATCTCTTGTCGGTGCTGTCTTGACCGTCGATGAGGCCAAGGCCCTTGCCGAGGAGAACGAGTACCCCGGTGAGCCCGATGAGCAGGGCGAGATCCAGATGCGTCCCGGAAAGCTTGCCGACTACATGCTTCCTCCCTACAAGAACGAGGAGGCTGCCCGATTTGCCAACAACGGTGCCCTTCCCCCGGATCTGTCTCTTATCATCAAGGCCCGCCACGGTGGCTGTGATTACATCTTCAGCTTGCTCACTGGTTACCCCGAGGAGGCCCCTGCTGGTGTCCAGGTTGCTCCCGGCATGAACTTCAACCCTTACTTCCCCGGTACCGGTATCGCTATGGCCCGTGTTCTGTACGACGGCCTCGTCGAGTATGAGGACGAGACCCCCGCCACCACCTCTCAGATGGCCAAGGACGTTGTCGAGTTCCTCAACTGGGCTGCCGAGCCCGAGATGGACGACCGAAAGCGAATGGGTATGAAGGTGCTTGTCGTTTCTGCCTCTCTGTGGGCTGTCAGTGTCTGGGTTAAGCGATACAAGTGGGCTTGGCTCAAGTCGCGAAAGATCGCCTACGACCCCCCCAAGGAGGTCAAGGTCCGCCGCTAAACAAGATCTCAAAGTCTCATTTGTATACTAGTCGCCCCCTAGAGCAGCTCCTTTGTCGGCGGTGGCGGGTAGAAAAGAAGTATGGTTGCGGAGGGAAGGAAGAACGTTGGAGATGGATGTTAGAGTGTAAATCAGATGAATCGTTTTCAATACCTTATTCGACAGTACTACACTTGGGGTCCTTGCAAATGATGTATTTTGTATGATACGAGGTTAGGGGTTGAGTGTGACACAGTAAGCTTGGGTGTTTATGAACTTTACTTGAACTGCATTTGTTCACCTCTTTCAGTGTTAGAAATTGGCCACAAGGAACTAAGTCAGGCACGTAAGACGAACCGCAAGTAGTAAATCGAAAAAAAAAAAAAAACAATTTAATAAGTTAAACCCAACGGGTTGTAGAGATGTTAGTATCCATTGTGATGCTGCTGTGAACCCCAATGAAGAGGTTATTGTGTTTTAGTATTGGACATAACGCCTCTTGTTATATGGAAGCAACTGCTGTGTTTCGACTCATGGACTGCCCTGATCTCGCCTTGAAGGGTGTATTATATTGGAATTCCAGGGCATTGTTGTGCTCCGTACGCATATTAGTTAGAATGTCCAGTCGTTTGGTATCTCAATTGTATCCTCATAACATCGAAAAAGATCTCCTTTTTTTTTAAGGCAGAGAGAAAATCCATTGAAGCTAGCTGTGTAGCTAGTATGTAGTCCTACGGTCTCGTGATAGATCGAATTATCTTAGTTGCGTTTGTGCATCTTGTTCATGTATTGGACAGCCAGCTTGAACAGCAACAAAACAGAATTTAGGTAGATCTTAGCATTTTAAGAAAATATAAACCTAAGATATGCTTTATAATTCTGGTATTAGGCCTCTCAAATATCTCGCCTCGTCCATTCTTAAACCATATGGATGCTTGGTTTTGCTATCATCAATTTAACAGTTAACGTGGTACTTAGGCAGACTCGGGCTCCCGTCTTTGTTATTGGCTCATACACAGCTAGCGCCACAACATTAGCCACCAATCCCTCCAACTCCCGAAGCAAGGGAGCCACTTTTTTGCAGGTGCCTTCTGTGGTAACCGCTCCTCTCAAGTCACAACCACTCCTCTTCAGTCCTGTCCAACCATTGACTTGATTCTCTCACCTCCACGCCCTGAAATCCGACCATATACGACGTTCTCCTGCTTTCTAGGGTCAACATTACAATCCATATCACCTCCGACCTGCTAGACAACTTCCTCTTCTTCGTAACCGACTTTGCTACGCCGTGCGTGCCTGGGATAAGCACCACTGGCAAAACATACCACAATGCCCTTCGTTGGAGAGGACGTACACACAGGAAGCAAGCGAAGATGGAGCGACGACGATGACCGATCTGTATACCCCATATACTCCTCGGAAGACCCCAAGGACCTCTACATCCTCAACCAGCGGCCAGAAATCGCCCCGCGCAAGGTTCTTCCCATGACAAAGCGAGCTCGCATCACCGACGACGACATCCACATTGCCGACGATTTCAACGCCTCTAATTACCCCCTCAACAACTCTCACCGGAGACGGCGCTCATCGCAGCTTAAGACGCTCCAGGTTCAGCCCGTCTTTGCCAAGCCTCGTGTGACGAGCGCTGTGCTAGCTCCTTGCCATATCTGCCACCGCAGACCAACCAAGAAATCCGACCTTGACTCCTTTGCCGACTGTCAGGGCTGTGGCGAGCGCACATGCTTTGTGTGTATTCGAGAGTGTCACGGCTGGAACTTGGATGGGAGCTCTGTTCTTTCAGAGCAAGAGGTGCTCTCGAGGTCTTTTCATATGGACGATGTTGACGACACTCAACCACGACAACACAACGATACTACGAATAGCGCAGATAAGCAAACAAACAAGGGATGGGACGCTGTTGGACACAGAGCTGTGGTGTGCAGTCGCTGTTGTATCGAGCGGGGCTCAGAAGGAGATGTGACATGTCTAGGTTGCTTCTCTAGAATGGAAGGCTCATGATCAAGGAACTACATGGCATTTGGAGGAGTTTGACGAATAATGATGGTTTCTCAGGCCTGCGCTGAGCGTATATGTCTGCTTTGCCATAGAGGAGGATATTTTGAGCCAATGGGTTTCGGCTTTGGTTTTGGACGGGATGGAAAGGCAATTACTATACCTAGTACGGATAAGCATGGTGGGAATTGGTGTTTTGGTTTTTATGACCTTGATAGGCATGTTTGGACGCATTTGAATTGGATTGCGAAGGGGCACAGGGAATAATTATACTTAGGTAGACTATAGTATGTAGATATCAACATGACACTGGGAACATCACGGCTTTTTATGACCTTACGAAGTATTTCACACTTAGTCAACAGACACTTGAAACATATGGAAGCAATTTGTTCATTGTGACGCATAGAATCCCGCCATCCAATTGCCCTTTATTCATACACCGCATTAAATTACACCCCACACTATGGTATGTATGTCTAGTTGTACTGCATGTACGTTGCTGTAGAGTTGAACTTGAGGTTGCCCTTGATGACCTTGTCCACCGCGTCGAGGAAATCCTTCTCTGAAGCAACCTTTCTCCTCGCGCGGATGGCGTACATGCCGGCCTCAGTGCACACACTGCGCAGTTCAGCACCCGTTGCATTGGGGCAGAGACGAGAGATGAGCTCCCAACGGATGTCTCGCTCGACAGACATGGACTTGGCGTGAATACGGAGAATGTTGGCACGGCCCTCGAGATCGGGCAGTGAGAACTCAATCTTTCGATCGATACGCCCAGGTCGCATCAGGGCAGGATCCAATGTTGAGGGTCTGTTGGTGGCGAACATGACTTTGATGTTTCCTCGGGCGTCGAAACCGTCAAGCTGAGTGATAAGCTCCAGCATGGTTCGCTGGACCTCGTTGTCTCCACCAGCACCGTCGTCGAATCGAGCACCTCCGATAGCGTCAATCTCATCAAAGAAGATAATGCAAGCCTTCTTTGTCCGCGCCATCTCGAAAAGCTCTCGAACCATCCTTGCACCCTCACCAACGTACTTCTGGACCAGCTCGCTACCAATGACTCGGATAAAGGTCGCGTCGGTTCGGTTGGCGACAGCTCGGGCACAGAGGGTCTTTCCGGTTCCAGGAGGACCGTAGAGTAGCGCACCCTTGGGAGGGTCGATACCGAGGTTCACGAAACGCTCGGGGGATAGCAGAGGCATCTCGACGACTTCTCGCAGCTTCTCAACCTGCTCCTTGCAACCACCAACATCACCGTAGGTGACGTCAGGCTTCTCCTCCACGGTCATCATCGTAACACTCGCATCGATCTTGGGTGGTAGAGGAAGCATGATCTGGTACTTGTTGCGATCGACACCAACTCGCATGCCCTCTTCAATATCTGTAGGGCTAACTCGTTCTCCGAGCTGGACGACGAACTTGGCGATTTGCTTGACATTAATAACGTATTTGCTCTTGGACTCGTCGCCCTTTTCGTCAGCAATGATTTTCGTACAACGCGCCACCTGGAAGGGCTGTTCTTCGGACATTCGTTGACGGTCGGCGGCGACATCCCATAAATGGGGTGGCGCGAGTCCTGTATCGGATTCCTTTGGAGAGTTAGAGTTGTGAATTCGATAGGCAGGTAATTCGTCCAACCTTGACACCAATTTTCTCATCAACGCTTTGTTGCTTCTCCTTGATCTGCTTCTCGAGCTTCTTGATAGATGTTCCATAAGGCGCGGCACCGTAGGTCTTGAGGACCTGGATATCCCTGTTGGCGGGTTAGTTAACCAGCCTTATCTTGTCGTAGAGGCACCACTCGTACTCGTCTGTTAGAGGTGTGATCTTCTTCTCTTCTATCTCATCGTCGGCGAAGTTCTTTTGGTACTTCTCCCAGTTTGAACCGGTTGCGGAAGGCTGGTGTAGGTGGTCAGTAGGTACACAATCAAGCTTCCCTCGGCGTATGTTGACTGACCATGGTGAAATCCGCGAGTCTCCAAGCTGTCTAACAAAATCTTGCAGTATCAAAGTGCGTATTGAGTCAAGGCGCAGGTGTTATGTGATGTCTATGCGGAAGAGAAGGAGATGGAATTGTCGTTGGCGTCGTGGTTGTTTGGGGTTGGAGGTGTCACCGAAGGCCTTCCGTAATCTGTGAGTTGCCTTGAGCGAGCTTGGAGCACGGACCCACGCAATGAAGGCTGCCGCTTGCGCGGTAATCGATAAGACGCTAAGCCTTAAGCGGCTAGCTTGGATGACCCCTCGGAGCTGGATGATCTGTACCCCCGATCCAAAATTTCTAGGAGCCTCTTCTATGGCGGAGTAGGGCAGCCTAGGGGAGGTGGGACATCTATCTCAGAGAAGTGTTCCTTCAAAGCCCCGCCATCAACATCATTTCTCTGCTTTGAAGATTCCCCGGGACCGCCAAATCTTTTTTCAAAAATGTCTGCCCCGGCCGCAGCTCCAGCCCCTGTAGCAGGTAGCTCTAGCAATGCTACTTTTCGAGTATGAATAGCTTCCTTCAAGCTTTTGAGCTACCCCCGCTGACCATGTTGATAGGATAAGGAGAAGCCCATGGCGGTGCGCTCCTCCAACATCGTCGCCGCTCGAGGTATGGCGCTTTCAGTCCACCAACAAGCTTCACTTGAACTAACGGTCGAATAGCCGTCGCCGACGCTATCAGAACTTCTCTCGGTCCTCGAGGAATGGACAAGATGATTCGAAGTGGAAAGGGCGAGACCATTATCACAAACGATGGAAACACTATGCTCAAGAGCATGTCGGTCATGCACCCCACAGCAAAGATGCTTGTCAACCTTTCTGGTGCTCAGGACGTGGAAGCTGGTGATGGCACAACCTCTGTTGTGGTTATTTGCGGAAGTCTGCTTGGTGCTGCAGACCGACTTCTCTCCAAGGGTATCCATCCCTCAGTCATCTCCGAGTCTTTCCAGCGTGCTGCCGCTGCCGCCGTCGAGATTCTCCACGAAATGTCGCTTCCCATCTCCCTTACCGACACCGCCTCTTTGCTTCAAGCCGCCAACACCTCGTTGTCGTCCAAGATCGTATCTCAATACTCGAACCTGCTTGGCCCCATGGCGGTCAACTCTGTCACCAAGACTATCGACCTCAAGACCGCCGACAACGTGGACCTCAAGAACATCCGAATCGTTAAGCGAGTTGGTGGAACGATTGAGGACAGTGAGCTTGTTGATGGCCTGGTTCTTACCCAACCCGTGCTCAAGAACGCTGGTGGACCGGCCCGCATGGAGAAGGCTCGAATTGGTTTGATCCAGTTCCAGCTGAGCCCTCCCAAGCCCGATGTATGTGCTGTTACGCAATTAGAGATAGAATCTTTACTTACACCTCACAGATGGAAAACACTATTCAGGTCAACGACTACCGACAAATGGACAAGATCGTCAAGGAGGAGCGCTTATACCTCCTGAACATGGCCAAGAAGATTAAGAAGGCCAAGTGCAACGTTCTTTTCATTCAAAAGTCTATCCTGCGAGATGCCGTCAACGACCTATCACTACACTTTTTGGCCAAGCTCGGCATTCTTGCAGTTAAGGATATTGAGCGTGATGAGGTCGAGTTCATCTGCAAGTCCACTGGCTGCAAACCTATTGCCGACATCGACTCGTTCACTGAGGACAAGCTGGGCTATGCGGATTTGGTTGAGGAGGTTCAGTCTTCGGGATCGCGCATGGTTAAGGTTACGGGCACCAAGTCGGTCGGCAAGACTGTGTCCGTGGTGGTACGAGGCGCCAACTCTCTGATTCTGGAGGAGGCGGAGCGAAGTCTTCACGATGCGCTCTGTGTGGTGCGATGTTTGGTCAAGAAGAAGGCCCTCATTGCTGGCGGTGGTGCCCCTGAGATTGAGATTGCCGCACAGCTCTCCAAGCAAGCGCGCAGCTTGACAGGCACCGAGGCCATCTGCTGGAAGGCGTTTGCGGATGCGCTCGAGGTTATCCCTACTACACTGGCCGAGAATGCCGGTCTCAACAGCATCAAGGTTGTGACGGAGCTCCGACACCGACACGAGATGGGCGAGAAGAATGCGGGAGTCAGCATCAAGTCGGGAGGTGTCAACACCAACATCTCCAAGGAGAACGTGCTTCAGCCTCTGCTTGTGAGCACAAGTGCGATTGAGCTGGCGGCTGAGACGGTCAAGATGATTCTGCGGATAGACGACATTGCTTTGACCCGATAGAGTGAGATATCCCCCCAGCAGAATCTGCCTAGGGTTGTATGAAAATACCAAAATGGGTTATGAATCTGCTAAAAAGTATTTGAACTTTATAGAAGTATATGGTGAAGGTTAATTGAAGTGTGGTGGGGATATCCTTTTCTCTTTTTCTCAGCATCTGATGTTTTGTGTGTATTTTTGTAGATGGCTGCTGTAAGGGGGGTCGCTCCTTCCTTAGCCTCCCATGTCCTACAGTGCAAGCCCCGAGAAACATTTCTCTTCAACAGCACCTGGACAGTACCACTCGAATTCTCTCTTTGGCGAATTCCATAAGCGCAGCTTTACGATATCAATTTCTGCATTTACTTAGCTGCGATATTGATCGATCATGGCTGCAGACGACGAGTCCAACTACTCAAGCAATGATGATACCGACCCAAGCTTCCTTGCTATGCAAGCTCAGCAACGCCTTTTTCAGGTAGGAAACTTGAAAAGATTGATTTGCAGTTTTAATATTCTCTATGTCAGCTGAAAAAGGAACGAGATGATCGTATGAATGCCATCGTCAAGGAGTCGGCTGCCGCCATGGAAAAGTTGCGCGCTCGTGTTGTGGCATATCAGGAAGAGCGGCGTACCAAAGAGTATGTTTTACCTATTTTCACCAGCCAAGTCAAGTCAGATCTGACCTGCAATAGGGCTGATGCTTTTGCCACCTCTGTTACCACGATCATTGAGGCTGTTGAGCGCAGGAGGGATATTGAGCAGCAGATGGAAACACTCGTTTCCCAAGTCAGTTCTACAACTCGGCAAGTTGAGGAGATGATGAAGATTGGTTTCAAGGGCAGAGAGAAGGATATCAAGCAAGCCAGGTGATTGGCAGATATGTGAGAAGTTCATGTCGAGTCATTATTCGGACGATGGATCTGTGGATGCGCAGGCCGGCGGCAGTGAACGTCAGCGCAAGAGTGTACATGCCGATGACATACTCTGACAAAATCCATCTCATCGTTTCAATCTCAGTTTGCAATTCGTGTGATATCATTGATGTTGAAGGATGTTCCATGACATATACATCACTTGGCACAAAATCACACCACGCCACTGCTGACAGAATCTCAACTCCAGAGAGGAAAATGCATGGATTGCCCATAAGTCTACATTGTATCATATCGCATCGTATTGTACCCGGTCCCACGTCTATAACCAAGAGACGCTCCCTCTATTATTCTTTTACACCTGGAATCCAAAGCCTGACATGCATGATCGGTACTGGTCTACCAGCGACTTGCAGTCGGCGACAGGGTCCTTTGCGTTGGAGAAGAGCATGCACTCGTCACGCTTGGCCTTTTCGTCCTTGCACACGCAGCATGGCTTTGAGAGTAGAGGGTTAGCATTGCGATTGGGAGCTGTCCAAGAGCTCAGGTCGGCTCACCTTGGGCTTGCTGGGGGCTGTCGTGGACGGAGACGCAACGTTGGCGGCGGCGCTCACGGGAGAGGCTATGGGGCCATGTTAGTGTGAATTAAGATGTTGAAGAGCTTTGACTTACAGATTGTTGTCTGGGCGACGTCCATTTTGTCTTTTTGTCTTGTGGTTGAGATTGACAAGTTGAAAGAGGATCGCCGGTTAAGTTGAGTTGGAGTTACAGTAACCTATTCACTCATAGGCCATTGTTTTTTCCAATGGCGAAATGCGACCCAGCGAGCCGATTTCTAAGCTGCGGGATACTATAGAGCTGACCAATCATATTTGCTTCTGCTCACGTGGAGTCGTGAGGACTTCGCGCTTTTTGACGTCATTTGTTCTCATTTATTTAAGTCAAAGTTTAACGCAAATTTAAATACGGATATCTAAAAAGGCGACAGTTTCTGATGCGAAAAATATAAGAAGCCAATTAAGTTCACCAGGATTAACACAATCATTTCGACCATCCATCCATTTCCTGTCGCTATCCCACCTTGCTTTGTCCGTGATAGCCGTAGGCCCGGCGACTTCCGGGAATTAGCGCCCCGCGTATCCAGAGGCTCATGCGGGTTTATGCCGGTGACAAGGGCCCAGAACATCCCTCGTTCAGGTGGAATCAATGAGGAGATGCAGTCTTGTCCAATCATTTATGAGTCAAAGTCGTTTTTCTGCAAGTAAACCCGCTAGCCGCGTGGGCCAGCATTACATAGTAGGTAGCATGGTAGTAATTTAGGCACCTCAAGTCTGGTTTAGAAAAAAACGGTCGGTTCGCTTTGACTTCATATGTTTGTAAAATCCCCCGCCTTTCTCCAATGCTGGTCGCCGATCCTATCCTCTGGCTTATATATAAAGCACCTAGTCGAGGCCAGAGGTGTACCAGCCGGCCATCAATCGGCTTTTAACCGTCTACTATTCAGTATTCACCATGCTTAGTGTCGAAGAAATCCGTGCCCTCGGGCATGTTCACCCTGAATTTGAGCCAGTAAGTTCTTGACAATCAATACTATATGATATAAACACCGCCACTGACAACTTCCAGATCATTAGGGTTTATAATCCAATGCTCAATGCTTGGGGCATGAACACAGACCTACAGACATTTCGGGCAATGATGGCACATGTCTGTCAACTATGGTCCAAAGCTGACCTCGAGAGTTTGTCTTACCGTATGAACGACTTCAAGATCCCTATGCGAGATGGCTTTGAAGTCAATGTTCGGTCATATACGCCAAAGGGTGATGCACCATCTGACGGACGTCCTGGGCTGGTTGTCTTTCATGGCGGTGGTTTCATCATGGGTAATCTTGAAACCGAAGCAAATCTCTGTGTAGAGTTTACAAAACTCGGTGGTGTTGCGCTCAATGTTGATTTCCGTCTTGCGCCTGAACATCCCTTTCCACAGGCTATCAACGATGCCTTTGACGCTACCGTGTGGGTGAGTACACCTAGATGTTCAAACCAGGAGTAAAGATGCTAAATCTGAATAGGCGTCTCAAAATGCAGACAAGCTGGGAATCAACCCATCCAAAGGCTTCATCATTGGTGGCAGCAGCTCAGGAGCAGACATGTCTCTGGTTGTCTCCCACCTGTATCACGACGCCAAGATGTCGCCTCCTCTGACTGGTGTCTTTGCGCCAATTACATCTGGCGTTAACGAAGAAACGATTCCTGCAAAGTACAAGGATCATTTCTTCAGTATGGAGCAGAATGCCAAAGTTCCTGTGTTTAACGCAGAATCGATGCAATTCGTTCACTGTACGTCTCTCGTCAACTACAAGATACTTGCAGCAGTATACTAACGGGCACACAGCCAAGTATAAGCCCGATCCAAAGAGCCCGCTAGCATTTCCAGTCGCCTTTCCCAGTCACACAGGCCTCCCCAAAACTTACTTTCAGGTTTGCGGGATGGATCCTGTGCGAGACTGTAGTATTGTTCTTGAGCAGGTCTACAGGGACAGTGGTGTACCGACAAAGATTGACATCTACCCAGGTCTGCCTCATGCATTCTGGGCCATGTTTCCAGATCTTGAGATATCCCAAAAGCGTGAGCGAGATGTTGTTGAGGGACTGAAGTGGTTGCTTGCTCCATGAAATAAGTTAGAGATACAATCTACGTGTTCCAGTCACGATATAGATCCCGTATTGGTAGAAGTTAAACCTATAATTGACGTTTTTCATTGATTCCTTTTTGCCTAAGCCGCGTGTACAGCGTCAGCGTAATAGGCGGCGCGGGTGACGTGGACCAGCCGTGTAAGTGGGCGGAACCAGTACCGAGAGGTCAGCAAACAGGAACTGTAGGTACATAGTGCAGTCTGCGGCGTACCTAACTAAGGTAACGTAGACTTAACTTTTTGTCAAAGCCAAGTTGATTTGAGCAATGAGGAGTAAAAAGGTTGACGATGAAGCCGCGCGGCTGTTGGTAGATTTGATCTATCTGATCTGATCCATGTGGCGACAGACGCGGACAATACATACCTCCCTACCTACCTGATATCAGATCAGTGACTCAGCACTTGTTGCCTGCAAGAGACTAATAGATTCTTTAACCTACTTTTCTCTTCCAAAGTCGGATAGATTCTTGTCTGTTTACGCCGCCCAAGGCATCCAATCGCACATTACAATGAGTGCGAAAGCTGAGAAGATTCACTCGGAGGTGGTTCCAATTATTCGCCCCCAGGCGTCTATTGGCTTCGGGACCGATCATGCCTATCGCAACCCCAGATCTTCAGAGAGGCGAATTAATTGAAGTGTGCGAATGGCCGCGCGGCGACAAAAACGGTCCCGAGAAAATGGGTGTGCTACTGTACTTTTTACCTTTTTGGCATGTTTTTTCCCCCCCCCCTTTCTCTCCAGCTCTAAATGGTTCGATCATATTGCGCCAGCCCTACGTGCCTGTTTTTGAGGGTATTACTGTACACATCAGGTGCGTCTAGATCTTTTGCCTCCTAGCGGACATGATGCCCCATCTGGTAGGTCTTAGCAAAATGGAGAAATTTTTATATATAAATGCCATGCTCATGCTCATGACATGACATGTTTTCTCACCACCAGCTTCATCTACATCATTCACTGATCTACCTACAATACAATACTATTATTATCATCACATAAATACTATATTCATTATAATGAGCCCGCATCAGCATCCCTACAACACAAACTTCTGGGACTTTGTCCAGAGTTATGATCCCAACCAAGGAACTGGTCGTGGCGTTGACCACAACAACGAGGCTCCTCTGCCTTCTTTCATGAGCGCATTTCCCTTTGGGGCACCTGGCGCCGGTCTTCACGGAGGTCCTGGTCCTCATCCTCCTCACCCTCCTCACGCCCACGGTCCCGGTTCTCGTGGTCCTCCTCCGCCTCCCGAGGCCGATGGCTTCGTCTGGGGCCCTTGGGCTGTCCCTGATGTTCGCACCCGTAACGAGCAGCGTCGTCCTCAGCCCGAGTCCCAGGAGCGAGACGGCGCCGAGACCCGCGACTCTTCCGAGACTCTGAACGTCCCTGACCCTGAAGAAGTTGCTCCTGAGGAGAACCAGTGCGGTGCCCGCCCTCAATGGCCTGGACGAGGTCGTGGCCGTGGAGGCCCCCGAGGCGGTCACTGCGGTCGAGGACGTGGTGGTTTCTCCCACGGTCCTCACCACGGCCACGGTCATGGTCCTTCACCTCCTCCGTACCCCGGACAGGGCGCCGCTCCGTTTGACTTCTCTGGCCTCTTCCGCGGTCTGGCCGGCCACCCCTTCTTCCGCAACATTCGCGAGCAGTTCCCCTCTGGTCAGAACGCCCCCGAGTCGTCTGACTCGTCTTTCAACCCTCCCCTCGACGTTTTCAACACAGAAAAGGCCTATGTGATTCACGTCGCCCTTCCCGGCGCTAAGAAGGAGGACATCGGCGTCAACTGGGACGCCGACCGCAGCCTGCTTAAGATCGCTGGTGTCGTTCACCGCCCAGGCGACGAGGCCTTCCTCAACACGTTGACCTCTGGCGAGCGCAAAGTCGGCATGTTTGAGCGCAACGTCACGCTGCCCCCCGAGGGAAGCGACGAGCGCGACGAGGTTGATGGCCTGGGCATCACGGCCAAGATGGAGGATGGCGTCTTGGTCATCACTGTGCCCAAGGCTGAGAAGGAGTGGACCGAGATTCACAAGATCGACATCGAGTAAGGAAGGGTTTCGGTAATGAAGTTGGGAAATGACATGATATCCTGGGCGGAGTTTGGTCGATAGCTTGCTTTCTTGTTAGTACACGACAGTTGGACGTTTATTTGGATTTGATAAATATCAGTAGCGCGGACACTTAGACAGATAGTTGAGAGATAAAAATTGGAAAACAATTAAATCATGCTGTATTCTCCAAACAGTGACGTATGTATGTTACTAGATGTTTCCCTGGCAATTTTCATCAACCACACAACAAGTCTCTGTGATATATACATGTATATTTTACTTTATTTATTCAGTCTACCAGCTCCAAGCTGAACAACTCTTCATCTGCGCTAGGCCTATGCAATGGGTATATGCTAAGTTAGAATGTAGGGGGTTCTGTCTAAGAGGGGCTCGGGCTGTCCAAGCACGAGTATAAAAGGCGAATATAATGTTCTAAAGCGCTTTCGTCGTATCGGGTGAAACAAAAGAGGTATGGGTACCCTTTGCGCAATATGCAATTTCAGATAATATCCTTCCAGAGTGTAATGAGAAAAAAAAAAGTAGTAATAGTGAAACCAGCAAAAGAAACTCCTGTGTAACCCTCAACGTCCAATCATGAAAGCCAGTAAGTCGAGCTGGGCATGTGCCTCGATGAACTGGAAAAGGAATGTATACTGTAAGAGTTGCTTATCATAACTCCAGCTCCCGAGTTATTTCCTCGCGCACGTGGCGGCACCACTTGAGGATGGCAGCCTCGAAGTCTACCCAGACTTGCGGGGATGTGTTGTATTGGATCCCGAGCACGTCGACCTTGAGCATGACCTCAAAGCGCAGTTCGGCGGCCTTGACCCAGTAGCGCAGGTTGTCGGCGCAGCGGTAGGGTTTCTGGGTGTCGGTGTGAAAGGGTCCGATGGCACCGAAGCGTCTCCGTGACTTGCGCACAGCAGCATTGTGAAGCTTGACAAGTCTTACACCGTTCTGCATAGCCTCGAGGAAAGGCGTGGGCTTCTCATCCGTGGGCGACATTGGTGCCCACTCAGGCAAAGGCTCAGCAACTGTGTCCATAGACAAGAGGAACGCTCGTTCTCGCTCCATCTCACGGCCAGTCCAATCGCCCTTGAGCCATGTCCAGCCTTCCCGCTCGGCCTGCTCAGCGTCTTCGATCTCCTGCTCCTGCTTCAGGATGTCGAAAACACTGTCGACCCAGTTGCTCATAGTCTTGATTTCCTCTTCCCTCATGCCCTCCTTGAAATTGCGGGTGGCCATCTGCTTCAGGGTTTCCATGACAGCTAAGAGGTCTAGCCTGACCTGCTTCTCGGATTTGATAGAGTCGAGACGGTCAGGCAACTCGTGGGCCGTATAGTACATCTTTGCAGCGCGAATGGCCAGTGTGACAACGTCAAGTATATGCATTCCCTGGAGCTCATACCACCCCTGGGTCTTTTCCGCAGGCATATTGGGATACTTGGGGGCGTCGGATGGTTCCTTATAAGTTCCATTCCTCCGCTCCTCTGCCTCATTCAAAGCCTTTTGGGCGTCACCTAGCGTTTGCTCCAGCTCTGACTTGAGCTCCAAGATGGTAGGCGGCTTCGGCACAACCTGTTCTCGGTGATGATAGGTGCTCACAGTTGGGGGAAGCATGTCCCCTACATCGCTGAAGCTGTCATCATAGTACTCGTCGTCCAGCTCCTCAATCGGAGACTCTACAAGATCGGTGCCAAAGCTCTGCTCGTTAAAATCAGGGCTACTATCTGTGGAAGTGTAGGAAGAGTCGAAATCCGACCCGACAATTTTGGGATTGGTGTCCAAGGAAGAGAGATCCAGGGTTGCACGGTGCTGTTTCTTTCTGGCCAGCTGGCCGCCCTTGCCGTCAAGCAGGCCTGTCCGGGCAAAGTAGTACTGCAGATGTGCGATGCTGCCCAGGCTCATGACACTCTCACGAGATCGGGCGCTGGCGGCAAAGTCGGTTCCCTGTGGCCGCATATATCCCCGACGACGACTCCGTCCGTCGAAGCTGTAGCTCGAGTGTCTGTTGGTAGCCGCGATATTGGAACGGTGTTGCTTCAGCGTGTTGGCGTCGAGGCTGCCGGTGGAATGGCGGTAGGCCTCGATGCCGAGGGAGTCCCGGGAAGTGGCATCGTTGCTGGAGCCATGAGACCAAGAGGAGGTAGTCGACAAGCAGCGTGAGAGCTCTGGGCATGCGCCAATTGCTGGTGTAGGTAGAGCATCTGGAGGCGGCGAGTCGCAGCGAAAGGACGGAGTCTGGTCGTTGGCGGTAGCCATCATGCTATGTCGTGTCGTGTCGTGTCGTGTCGTGTCGTGTTGTGCAATGCTATGCTATGCTGTGCTAAGGAATAGTATTGGAAATAGATAGATACTGTAGTGATTGGCGTATTCAAAGCTTGCTATGTCGATATACAGCGTTGCACGAGATTCAATCCCCGGAGTATCAACCTTGCGAGTTGTGACGTGCCGTTCCGTGAATGATGATCTGCACTTACACAGATGCACAATCACGACAGATGAGGTCCCACACGATACAGTAGGTACTAAGCTTTTAATGTTGACGACACCAGAGCCAAGAGCTGTAACTGAGGCTGAAAGCGAAGATGACGGCAGACGGCGGGAGCGAGTATGGACGGTAACCGAGAGATCGGGTAGCGAAGAAGAAGTTCCCAGAGAAAGACCGGGAGGGGAAATGGGATGGGATGGGATGGATTAGGTAGATTAATTAAAAAGTTGAGCTTGCGGAAGGGGAAAACGAAGTGAAGGGGCAATTCAATGGATGGATGATTTCCAGGGGGTTTCCAATGGTGATGGGGCGACTCGATTGCGCTGGCTTCAGTGGTTGGCGGGACAGGCACGGGCAGAGGCCAGGGTGAAATTACAGTACACGTCTTTCGCTGGAGTTGGACGGTAACGGCGACAAAGCGGGGGGGCCCAACGCGTGACAAGGGTAATTTAACGGTGATGGAAAGCCAATAACAGTCCCAATATTTTGAACAAGGGTTAGAGAAAGCTTCCGTGTTTTCCAGAAGCTGTGTGATGCCAGGGTTTGGTGGGAGACGAAAGACCAGGAGGTGATAGGTATAATAGAGAGGCTTCTATATTGAATATCGAAATGGATGCTCTTTTTCTCAGACACGTTGAAATATATGTATGTCAACAAAATGATATCAAAGAAGCAGATAAAGATGGCTTAAGACAAAAACGAACAAGATCGGCAATAGACACCAAAAAGAGAGGCAAAGGAGCTGCAATGCTCAGGAACAGATCAAAGACCCTGCAGCTGCAGCTACCAAAGAAGCTCAAAACCGAGGCCGTTGACTGGACAGGTCCGAGCAACTATTACAGTAGCGTCTTGGGCAAAGCAAATGTCAGGGATGAAGATATGGAGTCGAGGGGAAGTGGATGACAGCAGCAGCCCTTTATTAACACTATGACGGAGTTCACGAGAGAGTCTAGTATCATATCCCCAGGCAACCTGCGATTAAACTAGGACAGTCAGTCGTAAGCTTTGCATTTTACGTTTCCATATCGTGAACGTCAAAGTCTATCTCTAGCAGATACGCCAAGCTGGTTGCTCTCCAATTTCCTCAGATTGATTGGAATTCACAACTCTATCTGTTCATCGTATCCGTTGCCATGGGTGCCAATGGCTGGCCAATACTTTCTCAGCAAGACGCGAGTTTCAGACTTTCACTGTGCTCCATCCGCAATGACGATGGGACAAACATATACGGAATGCTCCGTGGCCCTCTTGAGCCCGGAGACGGTCCTGATGGAAATTCCTCCGTTATTAGTTTCATGCAGAGTCGCTTCCAAGCCTTTGAGATCTAACGAAGCGTTGAATGGGTGATACGGGCTGCATTCGGTATCTTTCATTGTTACCCGGGTAGGTAAAGCAGAGTTGTCTTTGATTGGTCTTGATGCCTTTGGGGTTGTCTCTCAATAACAGCTTGGCCAATGCCCATGAAACTTGTAGACCTTTTTGGGTCATATCAACTCTCTAGTCTTAACAGTTTATAAGTTGTCAACACGATAGTTATGCCGTGCTTATCCACTAAGCAAACTTCCCTAAACCCGAGCCAAAGAGAAAGCCAGCAATCTTGATCGACTGTAACCCATCCACTACCATTTGGACCATTTTCTTGAAACCAATGTACACGCTAACGTTAGTTCAGGCCGGTCCGTTGCTAGGCGAGATCAACGACTAGGGGCCTCTAATATCCATCCATTCATCTGATCCAGTCCCCCGGACCGGTAGTTATCCCCGTCTCTGTCCGTCGCCAGTTTCATCCAGTGTTGCATACGATACGTAACGTACGCAGTGGTTGGCGATGGGTTGGGCACCCAGCGTGCAAGCTCTCCAAGGCTTTGTTGTATCTCTTTGCGGAAGATTCCATGTGTCGCCTGGTGCTACTGGAGTTTATTCTCTCGTTGCTTCATCGACCTTGTGTTAAGCTTTCGACGGCTTCTTGCCTAGATTGGCCTTTCTTCTGGCGGGCTATCACTCAAATTGCTGGATCGAGGTCGAATTTACCGTATCTACCTAGTTAAAAGAACATAATAAACACCAGGAGTCATTGGATACTGGCATGTATATTACAACCATCCCTTACAACAATAAAAATTCAATGAGGTACTGCAGAATGATAGTATTTACCTATTTCTGATCATTTCTATCAGAATAGATCAAGGTCTTAAAGATTCAAGTTAACCATAGCATTGATTGATACCATCGACCTCTATGTACAGTATTGGCAATGTATGATCAATATGTTGAACCGCAGAGAGTCTGTTTACGCCTTCGCTTCGATACCCTCTTTCTAGATCCAGATCAAACGCTACAAGTCCAAATGTAATCAGAGTTAGATATAGCACCTAGGTACTCTAGCTAGGTACTATACCTTAGTAAGTACCTAGCCTCAAAAGAGTGGGGGAAAGAGGTACCTGTTGTGCGCTGTACTTGCCGGACCTGAACCTAGGCATCCATCCATTTGCCTCTGGCCCTTCCATTTTGGGCTCCCTCATCCAAGACGAGGCCTCTCTAATAATATTCGCCAACAAGATTTTCCACCATCCTCCCTTGCTTTTTCTTTGTCCGCGTTCTTTTCAATGTCACAATTCAACTCAACCCTTTACTACCTTATCTACCCCAGTTTTGACACGTGCCGATATTCGATACCCTCATTTCGACTTCTCCCTGCGAAACATTGACCCCTTTTGGTCCCTGCCAGGCACAACGATCTAATATCTCCCTGACCCCATCGGACGACACTCTGCCGCTCGATTACGACTAAGCTTTCTTATTTTGCTTTTCTCTTTTCTTTAGGCGACGACACTTGACCAGAGACAGCAGTTGACGTCCAGCCTATATCGCCTGAGCTAGAGGAGGCCATAGCTCCAACCTCGTGTGGTTGACGTTGCTTTCTTGTCTCCCACGGGAGTCTATCGCCTCCAATCGAAGTGGTAGCCTACTGTGGCCACCCGAGGACCCTCCTGTCAGGACATCCAATCGCCGCTAGCTCCACCGGACGGTCGCTGATAATACAGTAACTCTCAGCCCATCGCATATCCCGGGTGTGCATGTGAGAGTGTATTGTATTCATCCAGCCAGCCAGCCAGTCTCTTTCTTCTTACTTACCGGCATTGGCATCTGCGCAATACCATGACAGTGGATGGCGCACGGTTGGGCCAGAGTGATTTGTGGCACTGAAAGGCAAGACATTTATTTATCTGAGGGAGAGGCCCTCAGTGCATAAGGACACCCTGTGACAGTTGCTGAAAGTCTAGACGTTTCACAACCCATCAACATTCGTTCAATCTGTCCTGTCCTATCTCACTTGCTCTATCTTTTTGTCTGTCCATCAACGGACAGTACAAGATATTTCGCTACCGGATCTCGAGCGCCCGGCCTTGTCAAGCCCTGGCTTCTGGACCTGAGCTTGAGCCTGGCCTGGCCAATTCTAACCACCCAACTTAGGTACCTACCTAGTCGTCCCTCGCCAACTCTAACGACTAGATGAGCTCCAGCAACTTGAACGCGACGACTTTTGTCGTCGAAAACGACAATGACAGCAACAGCAACTGGATATCGAAGAAAGATCCCTTTTTAGCAACTCCTGCTGCAAGCCCAGAAGCTAACCGATCTGCCGGCGACAACTGCTACCGTGACCGTGACCGGGACCATGATGCACCCGTGGGCGGCCTGCTGAATTTCGCTGACGTCCCTGGCCAACTATCTCATCTGCCATTCAACAACCCTGGTTCAGCCAATCCCTCCACCTACGACCCAGATCCCAATTCCAGCTTCCTCACTTCTTCCTCCTCTGCTATCGACACGACGACAACTTCTTTTGCTTCACCTGCCACCACGGCTTCTACAACAAACACGACACCTGCTGCTTCTGCCGCGGTAACCCCTGCCACGACAACAAAAACAACAACGACAACCACCCTTCACCCGTTCCCTACCCCGACGTCACCCCTGCCAGCTCCTGGCCTTCGCAAGACCTCGCCTGGCTTAGCTGCCCGTCTAAAGGCTCTCGGATTCGGTTCTCCCAAACAATCTACGTCCTCAACTACGCCGCTTCATGACAGTATTGGTCGTCTAGACGAACATCAACTTCGACAGCTTGACGAGAAGCATCAGGCGGGTTCGATCAAGTCGGTCATCGCCCGGCGTGGTCGCCCGTGGAAGGGCGCCGGCGCTTCCTCCTCCCCAAAGCCCGTCGCCCACGAGCCTACTCCTGAACTCCCCCCATTTGAAATCGACGACAACGAGTCTATCGTGGCCCTGCTGCCTGAGATTAGGACCCCCGAGCCCTTGGATATGGACACTCAGAAATATCGCCTGCCTGACCACACCAACGGCAATGGCACAAAGGTCACTCTCGATACTCGCCGCGAGCACATCGAACGTTCTACACGTCCCCCATCCCCAGACAGTGCAGATACTCCTCCCCCTCCCCCTCCTAAGGACACACCACCAGTCGTAACACCTGCACCATCGGCCTCTCCAACCGATTACGTTCCGAGCCTAAATTCGTACTTCACGCCCGGTCACAATCGCCCGGGTTCAATATATACATTGTCTCGAGCCTCCTTTGCCAACCAGCTCGCCCAGTTAACGTCACTACAGCTCCCCGACGCCGAGTCGTTAGCCAGCCAAGTGACTGCCATCCCAACCGCTCAAGTTGCTGCTAAAGCTCTGATCAATGCTGCTGAGCAAATCAGGAGTTGGATATCAAAAGCATCAGAGGTGGTGGATGGTCTTGACAGTGAGGATGATGTCGAGTGGGCTGCTGCTGGCGGTCGCGAAGGCCTCGCCGAGGTGGAAACCGCTATCACGCGCTTCGAAGAGCTTGTCAAAGCTTATGTCGGAGCCATTGAGCAGTTGCAGAACAGAAAAGACGTTGCCAATGTATCTGTTCAAGATCTGACCCGTGCAGTGTCTCAGATGGAGTCGATCATCCAGGAGTGGGAGAAGATTCGCAGAACGCTACACACGGTGAGAGCACAAGTCGAGATAGCCATGGAGTGGGAGGAGCTCTGGAACAACGTTCTTGGAGATGTACAAGGGGAAATGGACGAGCTCAGCAGACTGGTTTTCGAGATGGAAGAACGACGCCATAAGAGCATTATGGCCGCTGCCAGTGCCGACAGCGTCGACATCGGAGACCTCGAGACCATCGTGGAAGAGAACCCAGCCCATGCATCCCGATTACAAGCACCGAGCCGTTACAGCCTGCCAACCTTCCCGGTAACCCCTAGCTCACCTGGCACGCCTACCTTGTCGCAGGACGACTCTAGCCTCCTGGCTCTATTTGCCCGCATGCAGCCCCTTAGGGCCTCTCTCGATTTCCTGCCCATGCGATTATCAATGTTCGAGGCTAGAGCCCAGCCATCATTTCCAACAGCTTGTGAAGAGCTAAACATGCGCCGCGACGGTCTCGATGCCAGCTACAAGAAGCTAGAAAAGGACGCCGAGTCGCTGCGTAAGGAGTTAGGCGAAGATCGATGGGTTATTGTCTTCAGGGGCGCTGGCAGACAAGCACAGAAGATGCAAGAATCTGTTGAGCGCTCTCTTTCAAAGCTCAAAGAGGCTGCTGAAGCTGGACTGCATCTGACCAATCAGCCCGCCATGATGAAAAAGCTGGAAAGTTTCGAGGCCAAGAAGATGCATTATGGGCCGGCCATTGAGCGCGTCCTTTCGATTATCGACAAGGGTGTTAAGGAGCGATTGACTGTCAACGGAGAAATCCTACGTCTGCACACGGATATGCAAAGTCGATGGCAGGCTTTGAAACAAGAGATGAAAGATGCCGAGTCGTTAATTGAGGACCTTCACGCCGATAAGGGCCAGCAGTTGCGCGACTCCATCTCGAGCATGTTATCGTCAAATGACCGGTCGACCTTGGCTAGCGGACACGAAACTCCAGGAAGCTCGCCACCCTCTTCGGTCATCATGTCGAGCCTGGGAATTGATCCCCATACGCCGACAACCAAGCCTCCTAAGGTGCGGGCCACCCCTGGGGCTAACAATCGACCGATACCCTCTAACCGCCGTCACTCGTCACTACCGGCACCAACCTCACAAGCTGGCAGGAAACCAGGCTTTTCTCGTCTTTCCACTGTGACCGGCTCGTCATCTACTACCAACATACCCGCCAGCCAGATCAAGCGACCAGACTCCAAGCTTGCTCATCGTCCTCGGTGGAACACTTCGACGAACACGATAGACGTAGATACTGGTCACAACTTCAAACCTCTTACACTAACAACACCGAGTCCTTATGCGAAGAAGAGCCCTGCTATTCAAAGATCAGCTGGCTCTGCTACACCAGACCCCAGCACTTCAAAATTGCCAACATTACGTACTCCCGTCGCTCGCGCTTCGTCAGCATCTCCAAAAGTTGATGAAACACCCACTAGGACTGGGCACTCGAACCTCTCATTTAGAGAGAGGCTTGCATCCCCCGGCGCAAACACTCAGCCGTTACCAAAGCCACGCCTAGCTAGTCACCAATCCACGATGGCCCTCTCTGGAAGGCGATCCTCTCTACAGGCTTCCAGGTCCGTCGATGGAGACCGACAAAGTAGGCCGGCGAGCTCTCTCGCTACAACATCAAGGAGGACTAGTCTTCTTCCTCAACCAAGGGCTACAGAAGCAGAATTTGGCCGAGCTAGCCCGCTCCCTTCCTCGGGTTCTCGATTGGGAATGCGTAAACCTTCTCCAGCCGAGCCCAAAGATTCCAAGCCGAGATGGCGGCATTGAAAACTGTTTACATCGGCCATTTGGTGGCTCAATTGCAAAATTTCACAGTGGGGAGAAAAGGGAATATATCTGTAATAAAGAAGATAAGGGGCGATGACAGAACGGATTGATTGATTGATTGATTATGATTTTTGTCATACAGGAACACAGGTCCTGCCAACCGCCTCAAAGGCGTAAAATGACGTGCTAGGCTAGCTATTGAAGGTATATATCCCTTAAATAGAGGCTATATCGGCAGGCCGGGGGTCTAGTGGCCCAGGTCTCGAAGGCTCAAGAGCCCTGATCCCAGCCGCCCTATCGCTCTCCTAGCTGCTTGCCCGAAATATCCTCCTTTTGACCTGATCCTTCAGCTATCTATGCAGCTATACCTAGCTTTTAAGGCTAGGGGGGTTTTCAGACAGGGCACCCGTCAGCGGGATATATCGGCACAGAGTGATACTGCGTTATCAAGGCACGTAACTTGCTAACTACGGCACGGTTATTGGCTACTAATACAAAGGAGAAGAGAGAAGGAAAGGGCCTGCCTACAGGCGGCAAAGGAAGGTCGTAGGCACAGGGCCCAGGCAGCTGCTGTTGAAGGCTGCGAGGGAAGGTTGGGGGCACCGTTGAAGGGGGCCGAAAGGTCGGTCGGTCGGGTCGTCAGGTCCTTGTTCTGGCACCCCAAGGACTACCAGAAGGGCCGAGGGACTGGTCAAGGGCATCTATGGAGATAGGAGCCTATTGGCAAGCGTCACGAGAAGGGTCAACTCTCAAAATCCCTTCCTTGAATGACAGAACGGTAGTACTTGCCGAACTCTAATCTAGGGTGTATATGTTATCTGGCTATCAGGCATGAGGCCTCTTATTGTGTAAAAAAAACTGCTATGTGATTACTAATAGGCTGCCCTGACTTCGGCTTGAAGGGTAAAACTACATTGAGAGACTATATGGAACAAAGTCCCGACTTAATCTGATCTGAGTAGAACTGTTAGCCTTAATAATATAGAGGCAAATTAAAGCCTTGCAAATAATGTCGTTATACCATTAACAATCCCTTAAACGGCACTTGTGAAGCATAGCCCTTAAACTGCTCTCCGGACGTGAGGAGCAGAGGACAATGGTCGGTATCCATGCTAGGGGGTTATAGATAAATATGAGACTCGAATTAGGGTGCATAAAAGCTTTAGGCAAAGCGCTAGTCTAAATTATACCAAAGCTTTATAATTATTTCTGTCTAATGACTATAGGTCTTGTGTTTTCCGTCACCCCGAGGCCATGTTCCTCCATGTTGCCGCAAGTTGTTCTCAAATAGGAACGAGATCACTTCGAGTGACGATAGCCCTCTGTGGCCTGCGTATATACTGACTTTGACGAGTACGAGTGGTAACGTGTTAAAGCATAACCATTTGGCTTTGGCCGTCTAGAGACGTATCTTTATGCGGTGGGCTACGGCGTGAAACGGATGCGTGTGGTGATAGCCATCTTGCAATATCGCTGGCGACATGTCGAGCTGCGACAGACATGAGGTGTGGTATCAGAATCGTCTCCTGTACGATTGAGACTTCGGCGTTAAATCGACATCTTGGCTGTGATTAGGGTCAGCTTTGCGGTTAAGTGACTTAGGGGCTGGACTTATTTGAAGTAGGCCTTCGGTTAAGGGATGATTGGCAAGGCGATTGACGAGGGACTGAGGGTTTAAATACCCTTCAGCTCGTCGTCAAGTTGCCGGCCTATTCATTTTGAGCTCAGTTGTGTGTAGGAAACAGACTTTGAGTAATAAAAGTCTTGACTTGGGCATAAGTCTTTTATTGTTGAAATATCTGCAGCTTGCGTTTTTACATGTTTATAATGAGGAACGGTGTATTAGCAATAAGGCTTAGATAGAATGAACTGTGAAATGATGGTGTCTAATCGTGAGCTGCAGTACGGATGGGATGTGTATTGAAGGAATATTGAAATCTGCTTGCATGCGGGAGCGATGGGGGAATAAACAACCTTTCCATTAGAGTTTTTGACAGCATTAAGATAAATAATAATACCTCAGTAAACCTTGAATTCAAAATGAATATATAGCCTCTGCCTAGGGCATAAAAATGCCAGTTACCTTACCTCTAGCCTCTGGCAGCCCAGATTTCCCCCCAGCACCAACCATCGCCGCGATGTAGCGATGTGAAATCCAGCTCCCCGCCACATGGTCTCTACTGTGATAATAATCTTTTTAGTGGAACGCTCTAATGATGGGGCAGCGAGTTGATTAAGTATAGCACTACGTAGCTCGGTGCACCAAGCGGGAGTGAAGCTAAATACACTGTTTCTATGTACCAACTCCCTAGCCCTCCCTAATGCATCAGCGCAATGCCACTCTTCCTCGGGGCCTTTGGAGCGCTGCTCGTTGCTCTGGCCGCCGCAGATGAGCTGCTAGCCTTACGGCTGGTGCTAGAGCCGGTGCTTTTGCGCTTCGTTACACCGCCTGAAGGCTTCTTGCTGGAATATCTCTTGCCGCTCGAATATCGTTTGTTGCCTCCACTGCTCTTGCTAGACGATCTCGGTTTGGATTGGGTTTGTTGGCTCCCAAGAGTCTGGAGTTTGCTATGAAACGCCTGGACGTCTGCGCGCGAGTTAGGGTTAAAGTAGTGCGAGTCCTCGCCTTCTTCATTCTCATCATCCATTTCAACCTCTGAACTGATCAGATCCACAACATCCTGGCCTCGGCCGCCAGAGCTCCTAGGGTCCATGGCTTCTTGGTAGTGATTGTAGTGTTTTTGCAAGATACGGAGGATCCTGGGCCCATAATCTTTGATCTTGTCAGGGTCAATACCGGGGATCCTCCGCATCTTCTCAATTGAGGTGGTCCACTGAATCGCCATAAGCTGAAAGTCTCTCTCAGTGAATAGCGGCTTCCTGAGGCTTTTTTGGTTTCGAATCTTCTCCTCTGTTTGCTTGGCTTCCCGGACAAAGCCTTCGACCATGTCTCGATGTACTTCATCCAGGTCTTCCATTCCAGTGTCGATCGATATCGGAGGCCCGGGCTGGCGAGAGGCCGGTCTCGCTGGCCGATGTTGTGGGAGCTCATCAAAGGCGTCTTCGTCGTATTCGTCGTCATCATCTACCGAAAATCCTGCCCCCTCCCACGAAAATGGTGCCGCTGCATTGCTTTCATAATCACTTGCCGTCGTTCGTGATTTCTTTCTCTGCCTGCCAACAGGGGAGGAGACGTACGTTGAAGGCACGTTCGGAGTTTCCTCCTCGTTCGACACCTTGTTGCCCTTCTTGGACCGGGACTTGGTCGACTTCTTAGACGGGCCATCTTCCGACACTTGAATGGACAGCATCAGCTGACGTTGGCCTGAGAGGAACATTCGATATGTCGGTCCGAGGCGTAAATACTGGATCGCCATGCCATGGCGGCCAACCTGATTGTCCTCATTGAAAGCCTTCTCAGCTGATAGCTTGTCAATGACCCGAACAAGTTCGTGTTTCTTTAGACCCTTTGCCATGCCATGCCACTCGTCTGATAGTTCTGCTTCGTTTTGGGGGTACTTCCTCCCCAAGAGAATGTCAGAGCATTGCACAGCCGTGATGCGATTTTGAGCTTGTACAACTTTGATAGCCGCAATGGCATATTTCGAAAAGTCTTGTTGCTCAAAGGTCAACCCAGCCTTGCAATTGTCGCATCTCTTCCCGCACTGGGCTGGTGAGAAGTCCTCGCCGAAATATCGAAGAATTTCGGTACGTCTACAATCGGACTTGTTGTCACAGAATGCCGTGACCCTGTTCAGCATAGACATCTGGCGCTCTTTTTGCTCGTGGCTACCGTCTCCATCAGCGATCAGCTTCTTCAGGACTCTTATGTCCGCCTTTCCGTAGAAAAGAATGCAGTCAGAGGCATTGCCATCTCTGCCTGCACGGCCAGTCTCCTGATAGTAACCTTCCAAACTCTTTGGAAGTCCATGATGCATGACAAATCTCACATCAGGTTTGTCGATGCCCATCCCAAACGCAATGGTCGCAACCACGACCTTGACCTGCCCTCTTTGCCAGGAATTCTGCACTTCGACCTTTTCCTGAGGGTCGCAACCTGCGTGATAAAACCTGGCAGTGATTCCGCGATCCGAGAGACTCTCGGCAACCTTTTCCGCGTTCTTTCGTGAGATGGTATAAACAATCCCACTCTGGTTCGAATACTTGGAATGGATGAGCGAAGCGATGCTTTCGATGGTTTTGTCACTTGTTGACTTCGGACGAACCTCGTAGTACAGGTTCGGTCGGTTGAAGCTTTGCGAAAAGGTTTGGCAGTTGTCCATTCCAAGGTTATGCCTGATGTCGACAATAACATTCTTGGTTGCGGTGGCTGTGAGAGCCATCACAGGCACTCCAGGATACTTCTGCCGTACCTGGCCCAATGTCTTGTAGTCTGGTCGAAAATCGTGACCCCATTGACTGACGCAATGTGCCTCGTCAATGACAAGTCGTGCGAATTTGCCCTTGCGGTGCAGTGCTTGCATCCCGTTGTTGAAGGCAACGTTCTTGCTCACCATCTCAGGAGTGACATACAAGAGCTCGATAAAGTGTTCTGGACTTCGCTCTTCAAAGGCACTCATCACTTGTCTCTTGTACTGGGCTGAACACTCTCCATTGAACGCGACAGCCTGTATCCCCAGGGCCTTCATGTGATCAACTTGATCTTGCATCAGGCTGAGCAGGGGCGATACCACAATGGTGACACCACGAGTCTTGCCAGTCTTGACTATGGCTGGCAGCTGGTAGCACAGCGACTTGCCACCACCAGTCGGCATCAGAACAAATGCATCCTTACCTCCCAGCGTGGCATTAATCGCCTCGAGCTGGTTACAGCGAAATCCTGTCATCCTGAACCTATCTTTAAGCATCTTCTTAACCTCCTGTGACCATGGATGGTTCATCAGATGGGCAGGAATTGCTTCTGAGGCTGCTGACGGCAACGGCTTCTTGGATAGCGCTCGTGGCTTTACCGTTGGTATAGAATTACCAGATGTCTCTGAGAAAATTCTTCTCATATCTTGTGAGTGAGAAGGTAGAGATTGACGGGTCTCGTAATCCTGTGCAAAAGCAAGCATCTCCTCGTCGTCGCTGAAGTCACTGAATTCATCGCCCGCTCGATGATGCATCGCTTGAGGCGTCCTCCGGCTACTCATATTAGGCAGGTTGCCTGAGGGCTTGGGCCCTGGTTGTAGTTGAAAGTCGTCCAAGTCAGATAGCCCCTCATCTCCGACGTCGAACTCTGCATCTGCAGGTATGGGGTTCATTACCATGGGTTTCATTGCCGGTCTTGATTGATGAGAGGCTCTCGAAACTCTTCCAGAGTCTCTTGGAAAAGGGAGAGCAAAGGGGTCGTCATCCTCTTGTGAGAGAACGCTCATGCCTTGTGATGCTTCAATCCTTGAGGCTGGAGGATTCCAGCCAGAAGTCCTGGGCAGCTGGGTCTGATGAACCACCTGCGTACCCGTTTCACTGGCTGGGATCGCATCTCGTGAAGGCATGGACATGTTGACACTGCTTTGGAAAACAGGCTGAGTGCCCAATACAACAACTGGTGCAGGAGCGGGCACAGCTGCTGGTTTCTGGATGGTTGCGAGGAAACCAGCCATGTCTAGTCTAGCGTCCCTGATTGTCTTGAGAAGGCTGTCCTCAACCTCTTGGATTTCATCGGT
The DNA here is from genome assembly GCA_014822075.1 of Fusarium buharicum. Lineage (NCBI taxonomy): Eukaryota > Fungi > Ascomycota > Sordariomycetes > Hypocreales > Nectriaceae > Fusarium > Fusarium buharicum. The sequence goes on from JAATHB010000049.1 coordinate 67,690, forward strand.
AAGATCATCAAGTCGAATCTCGTCATCGTCTGTATCGAGACTTTCGGCATAAGCTTGAGCAATCTGTTGAACCAACTGCTCTCGTTTCCCACTCAATATTCGGTACTCCTCAAACGGGGCAGCGAGTTCAAGAATAGACGTTTTCTGTCGCTTTAACCGCTCCTTCTCAGCCTTGACTTCGGCGCGCTTCACTTTAGACCACCGTTCGTTGATTGCTCGCATGAAATCCTTCTCGTTTTGCTGAATAAGGCCATCGACAAACTCGCCCCATTTGGTTAATGAGGCTGACTCAGAAGTCAATTGCTGGAGAAGGGCTGGATCTTGGCTCGATTGAGGCAGAGCTTGCCCGGAAGAGCCCTGAAGAGATTCTTCAGCCACTAATTTGGTAGACTGTGAACTGTTTGTTGCAGCTGCTTGCTCCCCGGTCACAGTTGAGCCGGAAGAAGCATGGCGTTGCAAGGTCGAATGAAGGTCAAGTTTAACCCCAGATACAAGTTCCGTAACTGCCTGTGACTCAACGCGTGCCGTTCTGTTTGTGGAAGATTTCAAAATCGTGAGAGAATTGTTATGAGAAGGTGGTGTAAGAAATTCTTCATCGGAGTCGGGGATAACCAGCTCTTCCTCTCTAGGTTCCGTACGCGGTGGAAGTGAATGCGCTTGTAGAGCCGGCTTCGAGATTTCGGGATTGGCAGATTCTTTCAAGGGACTGGTTGCTCTCTTTGGGCTACGTTGAGAATCGACGACTGGAGCTGGGATCAGGGGTACTTGTCCGCGGGCAAGTTGGCTGCGGACCTGCCTTGAGGGAGATAAGAGAACATCATGATCCTCCTCGTTGATTGATGGGACCTCATTTGACGGGAGGTTTGTGAAGTCATCGTGGGTTCGACGAGTTCGTGTACTGCGGGTTCCGTTTTTTCGTCGCACAGAGGATCGAGTCGGACTCGGGGGTGGAGGTTCAGTACCGAGAAGTTCATAGACGTCAGGGAAATCGCCCAAGTCGCTAAATTCTTCCTTGGTGATCTCATTGCTCTTTCTCTTCCTGCCACTTGAAACGGCTGGCTCTGGTTCGGGTCGAGACGCATAATCTTCGCGCCAGAGTTTTACATCACTGCCGAAGGACAGTGAATCGGAAGAGGCAAAAGTATCGTCGGTCAGGTCCATGTAGTCGATGCCTCCGGTCTTGAGTTCTGGGAAGTCGGGGCTACTCGTCCGTAGTCGGGTTGATGCCGGGGCCGGAACAGGCGTTTTCTTGGGTGGCGACTCATCGGAACGTTTAACGGGAGTATCATGTCGGCTCGAAAGGTTTGGGGTGATAGAAGAGGGAGTTAGCAGTTGCTGGTGTCGCGAGACAAGGCTGGGCTTCTTTGTTTTCGAGCTCGACATGAGGCGGCCCATGGTGTCGTCGTCGAGTATCACCTGTTCCGTATACCGCGATCCTGTGCCCAGCCCGCCCGGTCCATTGGAAAGACTCGACGCGTCCCTTCTTGGCCGTGGTTCGTCTTCGGGACGAATAGATGGAACAGGTTGAATGGTTTTTCTTGCTTGAGAGTCTGGGTGCTGGGATTGAGACAAGCCGACTTGAGAAGAGTCAGTGCAAGTTGGGAAAGATGGTGTTGTAGGCTTGAAGCGGGCTTGATCGTTCAACAGCCAGGACAGATGCTCAGCAAGATTGTTGCGAGTCATGAAGCCGACACGTTGATGTCGGAGCGTCTTTCAGCTGCCTTTGTCCAAAACATTGAAATGTTTAGGTAGTATTTTGCTTTGTCTGAAGTGGGAGGATTAAATTTGGTAAGGCCTTTCTTCTTGTCATGCCCCAGGCGGCTCCAAGTGGCTGTCCCGCCGAGGCGCGTCACGCGTTTGGTAGGTAATCAGTGGAAGGAACGAGAGCACGTGATTCACCGTCGCCCCCCCATAAAATGTAAAGTGCAATGAATCAGACACCAAGTCAACGCCTCAGCTCTATTCTGTACGATTCATCAATTCTTCTAATTCTTGTTTCAGTACTTGACAGTTTTCTGTTAGTAATCACACCATCTTGCTATAAAGTACCCGCGAGGCAATCATGCATGATACAGGTGTTATACGGTACAGTAGTCTTGTACATTTATGAGAAAATACTGGCAGCTTGGGGCTACCTGGGCTTATAGTATTTAATGGACTTTCGTTTATACTTTAACTTGGGCTTTATCGAAACTTTTGTAAAAACTACAGCCACGAACGTTTAGAACGAACGTTGTGGGGTCATTGACCTCCAGCTGCAAGGACTGGATCTATCAAATTAGGTACTCGGAGGGTTGTTGGTGGCTTTCTGCCTGGAAAGGGATATCCCAAATAGTCCATCGCCGGACTCGTTACGATGGAACATGAAACAGACATTGTCAATTCACGCTATCTATCTAATGCCAAGCCATTGAGCGTGAAGATTGTTGTGCTAGCCAGGCATCAGCGGGGTAATTGAGCTCCAAAGCCGTGCTGTCGCCGAATACTACAGGGTGAGGTCGTACTCTTGATCACGGGCTCTCGCGTGTTAATGCCCGTCCCTCCAGGCAGCATAGGCCCCTGCAAGCCATAAGCTGCCATCAACTCGCGCTGTGGACGCGGTCTAACCTGGTTGTTCCTAGCACAACGACGGCAGAGACATCCCAATGGCTTAACGATGGCTTCAGCTGTGGCTTTTGAGTGGTTGGGAGTAGACGGACCCCAAGACCACAATTCGTTACTGTGCTGTATAAAGCTGTTGGAAGATCCTCCCTCTTAGTTGGGATTACTCTTTGTTTACCAGTAACTAAACACTCCCGAATTATTTGGTTACTTAGTATCTAGTACCTACCTTACTTATTCAATCATCTCTTTGTGTTGTTAGGTACACAATTGTGTGCACAACGCAGGTATTTACCCTTCACCCGGTAACTGCCTTCCGTTTCATACCTACCTTACCTTCACCTCCTCTGACCTCGTCCTCACCATCATCTTTTCTCCTCTGCTCTCATAAAAACCTCTCGCTTTCATCCATAGAGCGACAGACACTTAGAGATCAACGACACCCAGTTATCATCACCATGGCTGATCTTCCAGAGCTCCCCGTCCCTCACTCCGAGCTGGCAAAGTACATCTTTGACCATAAGGACAAGTCTGTCGTCGAAATCATGGAACCATATCGCAAATATGAAGCCAAACTACGCTCCGTCTATGCTCAGGATCGCCAGAACCCAATCCTTGATGATCCCTACCTCAACGTGGTCCCTTTATTCAACCAAGACACCAAGCTTATCACTACTCGCGCCAGAAACCTCGAGGCCGAGTCTGAGGAAGAAAAGTCCAAGTATATCATGGCTCTTCCTGATGATAAGCGTCGTCCCCACGATTCTCCTGCAACGGTTGCCAACCTGGTTGAGTTTCAAAAGAACTTTGGCATCTTCTCGGAATCGTCTTTGTCCGACTTGGATTGGACAAACGTCGTTGCTGCTGGCTCTTCGGTCGTCAACTGCCTTTTACCTGTCCCCAACGAGTTCAACACGACCAAGCGCAAACTTCGCGAGTATTATCATGAAAAGTTCTGCCCTGCTTCTGATGTTGACCTCTTCCTCTATGGGCTCAACCATGATCAAGCCATAGAGAAGATCAAACAAATTGAGCAATCCATCAAGGATGCCCTGCTTAACGAAGTCACCGTGGTGCGAACCAAATATGCCATTACCATTGCCAGTCAATATCCCGTTCGGCACGTTCAGGTAAGTAAAAGGTTCTTTCCTCGAAAACGCAAAACAGCCCCTGATATGATCCAAGATTGTTCTTCGAGTCTACAAATCTGTCAGTGAAATACTCACTGGCTTCGACATTGATGCCGCCGGTGGTGCCTACGATGGCAAGCAAGTCTATGTCACTCCCAGAGCCCTCGGGAGCTTCATCACTCAGATCAATCACGTCGATCTGACTCGTCGAAGCCCATCTTACGAAAATCGACTTTCCAAGTATTCCCACCGAAACTTTGAGGTTTACTGGCCGGAACTCGATCGAAACCAGATCGACCCAACCATTTTTGAGAGAAGTTTTCAGAGAACGCTGGGCCTTGCTCGCCTCCTCGTGCTCGAAAGACTCCCAACCACCACAGCCCGAGAGACCTACCTCAACAAGAGACGTGAAGAACGTGGTCGTCCCAGGGTGTATAAGCATAATCAGATGCTGCATGGCAATATAAAGGACTATCACGAGGATGAGATTTCTGATTGGCTGTCCGAGGAAGACATTAGCAACTATCATACCTTCACCGTTCCTTATGGCCAGCACTTCAACGCCAAGCGAATTGAGAAGCTCTGCTATACCCGCGACCTCCTACTCAACGCAGAGTGGAACCAGTCAGATGAGCGCAAGGTGTACTTGCATCGTCACCCAGCATTCTTTGGCCGTGTTGAGGACGTGATTGAAGATTGCTGTGGGAGTTGTCCCACACCTGTCACGCCCGAGGAAAAGGAGGTTGCAGAGAAAGAAGCCGAAATCTACATCAAGGGCAAGGTGTCTTTTCTTATTGATGATCCTGGCCGACAACAAATCGGTTCTTTCAACCCCTTGACCGAACAGGACTGGACGGATATGGCATATGTTGGCAACATGGCGAGACTTTGCCAGTCGATTGTCGATGGCGATATCGACGACGTGTTGAACTGGCTCAGCCAGGAAGACTCTGACCCAAACAAGAGAGACTACACTGGCAGGTCACCCCTTCATCTTGCCGTGATGACCTCGACCCCCGAGGTTGTTAAATGCCTTGTTGATCACGGCTCTCGGCTTACTGCTCGTCTAGCAGACGGTAAGACTGCTTTGCACTTGGCTGCCTCTCGAGATAATGTGGACATCATCAAGATATTGATGGAGAAGTCGATCGAAAACGAAGAGGCGGAGGCGGAGCGTCAAGACAAGAAGCGACAGGCGGCCAAGACCAAAACCGACACCAAGAATGAGACCACGGAGAAAGAAGCTACATCAGATGCTGGTGTCGACGACGAGTCTGACGGGGAACTTATTGACGATGAAACAACAGATGCAGATGCTGCATCGATGACGACTGGATCCTTTGTCAAGGTCAAGAACGAAGAGAAAGACGACGATCTAGTCCCTGACGAGTCACAAGACGAACCGGACTACTTCCAAATTGACGTCTTGGCCTGGGACATCCAATGCTCCCCTCTGCATCTTGCTATTGCAGAGGGCAACGAGGCTGCCGTAAAGCTACTTTGTGATGTAAGTTACCTAAAATGCTACTAATATTTCTACTATCTTACCGGAACTTTTGCTAACATTTACCCAAAAGTACGGAGCTGACTCGATCCTACCCGTTAAATTCCTTACCAATAATGACTCTGATAGTCGTGCTATCTTGACTTTGGTCCTGGCTTTGATGCTCCCCAACGACAAGGCCAAATCAATGGCCAATCTCCTCCTTACGCTCGGCGCCACCTCTGCACAGGGTGACTCGATCGGTTGCACTGCGTTCCACAGATATGTCGAGTCCGGGGAAACAGACCTGATTGATACGCTCTTGGACAACGACAAAGCAGGCATCAAGACTGCCATCAACCATATGGTCTCTGGTGGAAGTTACTGGGATCCAGACACGGTCTCTCCACTCAACACTGCCGTTGAGAACGGTGATGCAATTTTGGTCTTGAAGTTACTTGCTGCCGGCGCCGCAGCTAACATTGACTTTGATACATGGTTAAAGGCCGCCAAGTTTTCTCCTTCACAGTCTGCATATCTTGGAAACCTGGAACAAAATCAACGGAAGTACAATGAATCCGTGGAACAACCATTAATTACTGCAATCCGTTCTGGTCACACTGACGTCGCAATCAAGCTTCTTGAGAGCGGTGCTGAGCCCAATTCTCTAACTCAAACAACCCAGAAATTGATCGCCAACGAATATCAACGATACTCGAACAAGGGAGAGTCCGCTTTGGACTTGGTCCAGTCTTCACTGGAGAGTCTTCGTGAATACACTGGTGAGAATGAAGGGCCAGTGAAGCCCAAGGAGACACCGGGTCTGGACAAGTTCATGAGCAGCTTTACCGCCGGAACCTATTCGCACTGGGTTGTTTCACACCAAGTTAAACGCGAGAAAGAGGCGTTCGCATCCCAACATGAGCAATATGAGAAGGAGGCAAAGAAGCATGCAGAGCTCAAAGGAGTGCCCGAGAAGCTTGAGGCAATCAAGGAGCTCGTTGAAAGCTTTGAAGCTGTTGAGAGAGCCCTCGTCAGCCGAGGTGCCAAAACCTTTGCGGAGTTGCATCCTGACATCAAAACGAATTTGAGGTCTCGCGATAGAAATGGGCGATATGGTCGAGAAGAGAAGGACCCAAAACCATATGAGTTCCATTTCTCGTTCAACAATGACCGCGACATGACTGAGAAAAGGAGAGATGGCTACATTGAGTTGTAAGTATTTCCAAAGGAATCTGTTTCACACCCTCGCTAATTTCTTGCAGGATGGAAGCCTCATGGACAGGAGATATTGAGAAGATAAAGAGTCTTACTCTCCAGACGTGGGGCTCAGAACAAGATCAGCCTCCGTTGAAGGTCGCTATCTCAGACAACATGGGCAACACTCCCTTCTCGGTAGCCTTCCTCCGAGGACATCATGACATAGCACGAGCTTTGCTCGAGATTGTAAAAGCTCAGTGGTCACCGCCTGAAAAAGAGAAGGTCCGGTTCAAGATGGAGATTCGTGACGAAGACGAGTACTCTGATGAAGAATCTGACGCTTCCGACGACGGCGAGCCACGAATCGTGTCAGAAAAGGTGCAGGAGAACTTCACCATCGACGACATTGGTCATGTCTCTATGCAGGTCAAGTCCCATGTCAAGCCAGTATCACTCATCTGCCAATCAGTTCCCAATTGGCGACTTGAGAACGGCGAGATTGTCTACAAGGACCAGACTCGAAGCCTGTTCATCCATACCTTTGATACCGATGATACCGCCGGATTAAAGACTCTCCTAGACATGGTGCAGCATTATTCGTCTCAGAAGTTTGAAGGCGACGAAGATGAGGATGAGGAGTTGTCTGGCAGCTTTACTTTCCCTCAAGGGGATTACAAGTGGGCGGTCGAGCACGGTAAGACTCAATTGCTCACCTTGGTGATCAAGCGAACAGGTGCAGGCATCCCGCTCGATCATCTTGTCAAGAAGAGCGGCGTCGAACTGAAACGAAGGCCCCGATACTACCAAGGGTTAACAGTTTACGGTAAAAAGAGAAAGGACTGGGCTACTGCTGGGCGCAACATGGTCGTCAGGAGCACAGGTTTGCGGACGCCGCCACTTCTTCATGCTGCTCTAGCAGGGAGCTTGGAGAGTGTTGAATTCTTCCTCGGGGATGCCCCGCACAAGCTGTACAGCGAGTTCAGTAAATCCAAGGCCGCGAGAGAGGACTCTAGGCTCAAGCACTTGAAAGACAGCCCTGGTGGTTTCGATCGTGCGATTTCGAAGTGGCTCGGAGCTGACAGTAAGCATCTCTATGAAGTACCTGAACCATGACACTGACGTATAATACAGACGATCTTGTGATTCATTGTGCGGTCTTGGCCGAGCCAGGTGAAGCTGCCAACGAGCTGCTTGAGTACCTCGTCGAGGCTTGTCCAAGTTTCATTGAAAAGAAGAACTCCCAGGGCGATACTGCGTTGATGGTAGCATGCCGTCTCGGACGAATCGAGTTTGTCAAGATTCTGTTGGCAGCCAGCGCTGACCAGTCTACCCGCAATCAGAAGGGTGAAAACATCATTCACGCAGCTATCGCAGGTAACCCTAAGGCTTCCCAACTGCGTGAGCTTCTCGAGCTTCTTGATTCTAGTCTTCGAAGCCATCTTTTCCTGCAACGGAAAAACCTTCAGGAGAACGGCAACACGCCTTTGCACAGTTGGATCTCACAAGCTTCAGGTGTCCGACCTGAAAACTACACCATCAGGTTCGGCGGTTATAGTGCTTCCAAGCCCTACGATAATCATGAGAGAGAGGCGGCTCGAGTGCTCGAACTCCTACTTGAGTATTCCAAGGGTGAGGAACTAGAGATGCTCAATGGCGCGGGCGATACATGTCTTCATACGGCGGTAATGCACGACATGATAGTTCTTGTTCGGGTCTTGGTAGACTTCAAGTCTAGCCTGCTTTACCGAGAGAATGCTGTTGGCCGAACGCCGGCTGAGGTTGCACACGACCGACTCACAGGCCAAAAGTTCGCAAAGCCTGCTATCCCTCGCCTGAGCAAACAGAATCGGGCTGTCGATATTCTCAACAAGAAACCGAAGGAGTTCTGTCTCGAGTCAGCCCTTGAGGCTCATACGACGGACCAAAGGAAGGCATTGCTCGTGGACCAGGGGCTCAGCGACACATACAGCCCAGATGAGTTTTCTCTAATTCTATGGACTCTAGGCGTGGAAAAGAGGCGCCAACCCAACAGTCTTGGCGGCTATACTGTCAAGAGAATTGTGTGGGATATCTGTCGCACCGCAATGGAGAAACACCCCGAGCATCGCCGTTTAGTGAGTCTAAACGAGGCCAACGATGTAGCCAAAAGGCTGGGTGAGAAGTACTCGGCATCGAGGTACTTTAGCATCCAGGTGCGGCGTGATGACGATGAAGATAACGAGGAGAAGGAGGAGGAGAAGGCAGCGGTTGATTTTGCGGTCCAAGAGCTGAACTCCCGTATCAACCAGGCTTGGAAGACGGAGGATACTAGGTAGGAGAGAGTATGAAGACGGCAAGTTGCAGGATGGGGTGTTTACGAGGTCAAACATGTTTTACCACTTACAGTGCAAGGAAATTTAGGGGGCTCATCCGATGAGTACCAATTGGCGATGGAGACAAACATGTTGATGGACTGAATTACTACACGAGCGCATTATCTAGCATGATTGATGAAATTACTCGTTGATAGGAGATGGTCCTAACTTGTCATGAATGTCATACTTCAACAGCAGAACGCCTGTGTGTTTGTGTTATCCCTCTTCAAAAAGTTAAAAATGAAACCGCAGGTTAAAAATGTCAGCCCCCTTATGAGACATATACAACAGCCTGAGGCGCACCGTCACCCCAAATTCCAACAACAGCCATAGCAAAGCCCAGGGCCGAAAGAGCTGTTCGAGCAAGGTAGCTCCGCGCAAGACCCTCAACCTCAGCCCGTACCCCCTCGCCGTTGACATCTTCAATATCTTCCTCACTGGCGGGCTCGCTGTGGGCGTCACCTAGAACCTCATAACTAGCCTCCATCCTGGCGCGAGAAGACTGTCGAGGCCCCGAGGAAGCGACATATCGGGGAGCAGGCTGAGGGATTAGAAGGGGCGCAGCTGAGGATAGAGTGGCGAGGAGAGCGGTATATAGCAGGTAGGGGTGACGAGAGGAGCGGGGAGCCAGAGCGAAGCTAATGAGGAAGGGCGCCGAGGCGAACGAGGTGAGGGCAAGGACGGGGGTTTTGAGAGCGGCGCTAAGGGTGGTGAGGCCGTGAGAGGCGGAGGCGGAAGAGGGAAGTCGGAGAAGGACGGGGAGGGCGACAGAGGAGATAGAGTAGGAGACACCCTAGACGGAGAAGTATTAGCGAGCTGGAATGGAATATACATGGATATAGCAGATGGTGTTGTATGCGATGATGTTGTAAGGTATCGTCCAGTGTTAGCTCTACATATCGAGAGCTTTATATAACACCAAACGGGTATCAATAGGTATAGTAAAGCATAAAGATAAAGTCTCGATGTAATATCACTTGATATCCGGCCTTAACCTGGGGTTGGAGGGGTCCAATTTGTACATACCGTCAGTAAGCCGAGCGAGACGGTGCCGACGAACTTGAGGAGCGAAACGCCCGTTCCCGTCGCAGTCATGGCTAATATCTTTGATCAAATACAGATATAATATCGATATTGGTCTCTCTTTGATGATGGAGAAGAAACGAGGTTATCCCAAGCGGGGGGAAGAGACGAGACTATGAGGTGATGCAACGAAGATCGGGCAGTGACGTTGAGATGCGCGGAGGGCGAATCGAGGCGTTGATTGGCCGAATGAGCCACATATGGCTGGAGCTAGTGGCTTGCGCGCCTAGCGCTTAATGTCGCTTACACAGCTTGCTCCACCTCGGCCAGAAAACTGCAGTTTGCGATTTTCTGCAATTTTCTCTTTCTTCCACCTCATCACCAACATGGAACTTAACAAGTTCCCAATAAAACGCCTCCAATTCTGATACCCGTAAGTTCGCCTCTTTTTATTTCATGTCCTTTACAATCTCGCATGATGAGCTCCTTTTTTTCAAACCCTCCTCAAGCTTTAGGAAGAGCCGTCTGAGACTGCCCTCGAAATATGTCCCTGCCAGCTAAGCTCCTGACAAGACGCTCGTCTTTTGTTCCTGCTGTGCGCCGCTCTCGGGTGTGCTTGCACGCGGGGCAATATTGAGTTGACGGTCGGTGAGCCTGACGGGGGCGTCGGGGGCGGTGGTGCTTATAAACCGGGTTTCTGATGTTTCGAGATGTTGTCACTGTTTTTATGCTTGCCTATATATACGAAGCAAAGGCTGACCAACAATAACAGGAGTTTATTCAATCGATTCTGGAGATTCAGGTGGGACTGAAGAGTTGGAGGGTATTAATTTGGAGGTTATCAATACCTCTTGTCATGATTCGTCCATTCATACATTATCCCGTAGTCTAGATAGCTAATGCACCACCGTGTCCCGTTCGCCCTGATGCTGCTCTCATGCCTTGAACCATTGCCATCCACCCAAAAAAAATGTGCTCTAGAATCTTACAAATCACTGTCACTGTCATCTATGACAGGCCGTCGGCCATGTACTGTCCGTCGCACGGTAATATCATCCTCCAACTCCTCCACTGCTGCTTCGCTACCGTCCATCTTCTTAAGAATATCCCCAAGCTCTGGGATGTCCTCGCTCTCCTGCGTGCCTGAGAAAGTAGTAGGCACAAAGAAAGGCTTTTCAGTCTCCTTGTCATCCTCAGCTATAACGGTCGAGGATGATGCACCTGGGGAGGTAGATGGCAGAGACCTAGGCTCCCTATTGCTCGACACCGGATGGTTATCAGAAACGATGAAGTCTAGTAGATCTTCGCCATCGTCCGAGCCACTCGTCTCCATCAAATCACTATCTCTTTCACAATCATCACCAACCTCGTCACTGTTGAGGCCACCGTTCTTCTGCTGAGCCTTACGTTTGCCTTTGGCTCTGGGTTTGCTGCCCGTCTTTGGTCGTCCACGACCCCTAGGTATCATCTCTTCCTCGCTCTCTTCCTCTTCATCCTCATCAGAAAAGCCTTCCTCCACCATAGAACCAATAGCAAACGTCTGCAGCGCTATGTCTGGGGAAAGCTTTCTCCTCTTGGCTTGAGGCTGCACCTTTGATGGGGGCTGTCTGCTCTGTTTCTTTTTGATAGGCGCTGCTGTTTTTACCGTTTTCGCTCCTCTCGCTAGCTTCTCTTCTTCCGATTCTGGTTCAGATCCGGCAAACGCATGGACTCGTATCTCTCGGTAGTTACTCGTATCCTTGTCTCGGCACTCGCGAACCAAGCTTTCCTGATCATACGCCATCTTATTCCACATTTTGACACACCGTTTTGTGCGCATCCCATGCTTGAGCCTAAATACCGGTCGCAGCTGTCTTTGCAGTTCTGGATAGGCTGTCATGTCTGGCATATCCGTCTCTTCAACAATGCTATGATTGAACGGCAAGTCACGGTACGCCCGATTAAGCTCTTTAAGCTCTTCATCGCCTAACAGGACTTTGCTGAGCTCAGGCACTGTAGCGAGGTCGTCAAGTTCCGGGTTGCGTTGGATCTTTGGCTGTCTTCCTTTACCACCAACATTCAACATGCTCGCCACACTCTGAAACCCTGTCTCAACGCCGTCGGGCATGTGGAACTTCTTCGGGGGTTTCTTCTTTCCTGCCGGCGCTCGACGTTTCTTGGGCTCTGGCAATGACTGGTCCTGAGTGTTTTCAATGGGTATGTCGACATGCCGTTTGTCTACTTCTGGCCGGAACTCCCTGGGAACGATTCGTGTTGAAAGATCAAATCGGAAATTGAACCGGCTTCCCTCGCAGATCAGCGTTTGCATCTTCTCGTAATTATCTTTGGATTTGGCGAATTGGTCCTCCTCCTTGCCTCGCATCAGAAGCAGTACAATATTTCCCGCTCGTTTTCGGCCGGTTCGCCCCATTCGCTGTAGCATTCGAATTGGAGATGCTGAAGAGTCATAGCACACAATAAGATCCACCTGTCCGATATCTAAACCTTCTTCGCCGATGGACGTTGCGACGAGGACGTTGAACTCGCCCCTTTTGAACCTTTCGATTGCCTCAATCTGCTGTGCCTGTTTCATGCCTTCTCCTCGCTTGCCGTCGGCTTGCCCAACAAAAATGCTAGCTTTGATGAGCGGTCGATGGGTATTGAGCATGCGTACAATGTCCTCGGCTGAGTCTCGATATTCACTGAACACAATCACTCGCGTGGCCGAGTCCTCGCCCTGGTCCATGAAATGATTCAGGACAGTATCTGCCAAAGCAGTGAGTTTGGGGTGGCCGACGAAACCGTCTGTCCGTAGCCATTTTGAGATCCTGTCCATCATTTCCTGAAAGCTCGAGTCTTGAATAAGCTGGCGCTTGTATTTGGATCCTTTCTCTCCTTTGCCTTCTTGTTCGCTACGCAAGTCGACAAGATTATCGTAGAAGGGCTTGATGCCATGAAAATTGAGCAGTTTTATTGAATGTGCAATGCTTGTGAGGACTGTGAAGACAGCCCGCATCATGTGCTGTACGCCTTGGTTGGTGTGTTTTCCTCGAGTCGCGAACCATTCCCTTTGAGATTGCATCAAGCCGTAGGCCGTGATAGCCATAGGGCTTCGTCCAAACCAGATGTTCTGCGAGCTCAACTTATCGGTTAATGGTTTCAGTGCTTTGGTAAAGAGTTCGCTGACAAGAACCATCTCATCAGAGGGGTCGAGGATGATCTGTTCAATATTTCTTTGATGAACATATTGGCGAATATCTATCGAGTCCTCTGTTCGGATTTCACAATGAGAAATGCCAAGGTTATCAATGACCTCTTGAACGGTTTCGACCTTTGAGCCAGGTGTAGCGGTTAACGCCAATACTCGAAAGCTCTTGGAGAATCGACGGATGAGCTTTGTGACCTTCGCATAGGCATACTCCCCTACCGCACGATGTGCCTCGTCAATAACCAGTAAAGCGATGGATTTCGGATCCGCATATCCATGAGAGATGTCGTTCAAAAGTGTTTGAGGTGTCATGAAAAAGACTCGACGAGCCTCCCATTCATCAACACGGAGAGCTGGAGGAATATCGCCTGTCAACAATGTGGTTTCTGAACGAGGAATTCCAGCAATATTGTAGCAAGCATCGACCTGTTGTGCCACAAGAGGTTTTGTTGGGGCGACAAAGACAAGCTTGGCACTTTTGGTCCATCGATAAAAGTTGAGCATAACAGTTGCTGCAATGAACGTTTTTCCAAGACCAGTCGGCAAGGCCACCAAAGTATTGTTAAACAAACTATTCTTGACGATGCTGAACTGGTAATCTCGGATAGCACCTAGATTTGTAGGATAGACCCATGTCTTCATAGCTTCTTGATCAACTTGATGGTGAGTCGGCTCCTCTCGAGGGAGGTCAGCACGGAACACTCGTGCAGATGTTGGCTGCGATGGTCGTGGGCCGTCACTTGATATTGAGCCGCCAAAAAGGGTGGTCTGACGCCAATTGCCAGAACTTGATCTGTTAAGCCCTATTCGAGGAGCTGGTCCTGATGAGGCTGTTGCAGTCGCCGTTGGTCTTTGTTGAGGTGGCTCTGGGGATGAGAATGCATCAGATGGAAGATCTTCTAATTCCAATGCTGCTACAGCTGCTGAGTTTTGCTGATGTATGGGATGTCGAGTTGCCGTCACAGACTTGTGCAACGACTTGGTGTTGCCTTGTCCACCTATAGATGATGAGACTTGGTCGAGAGCTGTGAGGAAGTCCTCATCTGCGATGTCGTCGTCGAATTCGTCACTATCCATGATGGCTAGTCAATGCCGTGAAGCACCGGCTAGACTATCTTTATGTCGTGACTAGAAGCAAAATTTCAAGCCATTATGAGCTATGAAAGCTTTTAATTGTGATGCGCTGTTTGATAGCAACGAAATTAAAAGGCACTCAACGGAAGTCTGGCTCGAGGCAGGAACGCGTTGCTACTGTTCAAGCCACGCGAAAGTGGAACGCGGAACCACGTGATAGGAAATCTAGATGGCGGGTCTCACCACGATAGGTCCATAAGTCCCGGTCGTTACTAATGGAACCTTACCCTTGTACTTCAAGATTTGATTGTGTCCCTTATTCCATTAGGCAGCAATTGCCATAATCCTTTGTCTCGACAAACAATAAGAAGTCTCTCGGCTTCAACAAACGCATCGTGTTCGTGACTTCCCGTTGTTTGTGTCATATCGTGCACTAACCCTAATTTAGTAAGAGCTGCCTGCCCGCCTGGAGTCCCTTTCACTCCAGTGGGGCCTTTGGCAAAACGTCACAACTGCTTCGCGAGAACTTCTTTGTTTCTTACATCCGTTTATTTTACCACCTCTCCCACGCAACGCAACGCTTCATCGTCGCATCGAAGCAAGCGGGAATCTGCGCAATACTAGAGCTCAAGCTCTAGGCTCACTCCGATATTGATATCATCACCACCATTATCGAATCGCCCCGGCTCTGCCTGTTCTTCAGCTGCGCTGCGCAATCACACCTCGACCGACCACCACACGTCTGTCTGCGACAACAGTGCGGATTGTCATCGGGCTTAATTCGCGATTCTGGAGAAGAGTCGACCTGTTGGTTTAAATATCAACTTCAAACCTCAGCTTGACCGGCTTTGTGCTATCCTATTTATCACGAGGTCGACCAACCTGAACAACTGAGGTTGTTTGATCGCTATTCAACTTGCACAGGTTTGTGACAACTTGCGCGTTCAAAATTAGAACAAAACACAAAACACAAAAAACACCACTGCAAAAAACCACTACAAAAACCACTCCAAAAACCACTCCAAAAACTACTACAAACAAAACCACCCAAAAAAACCAACAGCTATTACCCGTTCCGTCCCATCATCTACCACTATGGCGCCCCGAGGTCGTCAGAACACGAGTGGACGCGAAACGCGGAATGCGGCGCGCAAATCAGCTACCACCACATCAAGAGGTGGAGTCCAGAAGCGCAAGGCTGGTCGTGTTGATGGTGATGGCGATTTGGATATGGACAGTGCCGGGCGACGTGCTAAAAAGACTGCCACTGCCGACGCTAAACCCACTCGGACTGGTACTCGAGCTTCAGCGCGAGGAGGTCCTTCAAAGAATGCTCAGAATGTTCTGAAGCACCTGAGCAGCGGTACTGCAGGGTCTCTCGCATCTCGCATCTCAAACGTTTCTTCGGGCAAAGGTCCCAAGACTCGATCACAGGATATGACGGGCCTAAGCATGCTGCGAGTTGGTGGTTTAAAGGAGAGCAAAGCAGCCTCCAACCCTGGTGGAGGGTTAAATGATCTTCTTGGATTTATGGAGCGGAAGGCTGGGTCATTCCGAACTGGTTCTAAACGAAGAGTCGCAATTAAAAAGGTATGTCTCATCATTGACAGAGCTTCAGGTGCGGAATATTCGACTCGACTACGCGAGATCCCGGGAATCACGTATCGATTCGGGAATGCATTTTACTATATAATTACACCCCCCGCACCTCGACTCACTAATTTTCGACAACACCTGCTAACTTGGTGTAGAGCCATTACGTTGGCGACTACGTCTACATAGGAGCGAGTGAGGAGGACGCTGAGGAATTGATCAAGCTCAATTCCTTCACCTTTGCCGGAGCACCATTGGAGGTCATCAGAGTGGATGAGATCCCGGACAGAGGTAGAGCGGTGGAGTCTAAGGAGACTCAAGAACTTCGCACCCAACTTAAGGACATTCTTAGTCAACGATACATTGGCGACAACAAGCTACTCAAGCTGGACGCCCTCGCTTCGGATGCAAATCTTGTCACTCTTGGCATGTTCGAGAGTCGCGATCGAGCCCTCAAGACGTTCAAGGGGTTGATGGCCATATGTGATGGTCTCTTCCAGACGGCCAAGGAAAAACAGGATGCAATCGAGAGCATCAGTCTGGCGAGCAACAACATCGACGATGTCGCTCAAGTGGAAGTTGTAGCCACAACTTTTCCCCATCTCAAGAATCTCGACATGAGCGGCAACCAGGTGGGTTCCATGCAAGCACTTCAGCCATGGAAGGGGAAGTTCAAACATCTCGAGACAATATATATGACCGGCAACCCCATCGAAGCTGCAGATCCCAACTACCCAGCCACCCTCCTAGAGTGGTTTCCCAAGCTGCAAAACATCAATGGCAATCAACTTCGCACCCCAGAACAGATTGCTGAGCGGGAGGCTGCCCTGAGACCAAAGCCAATCCCTCAGAATGGCCCCGATTTCCGCGACGTTGGTGGTGTCGGCGAAAATTTTCTCCTAGAGTTCTTTGGCGGCTACGACAGTGACCGGCCTGGCCTAGCTTCCAGGTTCTACGACGAAGACAGCCAGTTTTCAATCTCCGTTGATACGCGACCCGCTCCAGATGCCGACGCACCTGCTCCTATACCTTGGGCGTCGTACATCAAGCTTTCTCGAAATTTGACCAAAATCACCACCATGAATGCCCGTATTCAAAGACTTTTCCGAGGGTCCAACAGCATTCAGGATGCCTGGAAGACGCTCCCCAACACTCGACATCCCGATATCAAGCAAGAACTCAGCAAGTACATCATGGATTGCCATCCCTTGCAAGGATTGGTAGATCCCAGCGGCCAGAATGCAGGAGGCGTTGACGGCTTGATCATCGCGGTGCATGGTGAATTTGAGGAACAAGACCCCAACACTAGTGCAACAGGAAAGCGCAGTTTCTCCCGCACATTCGTCCTTGGGCCTGCCAAGCCAGGACGAGGAATCATTCGCGTGGTCAGTGATATGCTGTCACTTCGAGCGTATAGTCCACTTCCAAACGTTTTTGCTGCATCTGCTCCAACTCCCGCTCCTGCACCAGCCGACCAGCATCAAGCCATGATCGCCGAGCTATCCAAGCAGACGGGCATGACAGCCCAGTACTCTGAAATGTGCCTTACCCAGGTGAATTGGGAATTCGACAAGGCCTTGGTGATATTCAATGAGAAGAAGGTATGTAGTTCATGGTTGCTTAGATATGTTACGCTGGTGTTCTAATCAGACTTAAGGCACAACTTCCAGCAGAGGCTTTTACCACGATGGGTGGTTCATAGTTTGGCAACTCAGAGGTGGGAATTACGGGTACGACTATAGATAACGCTACGAACACATACAGCATGTCTGACGGTTTGGTGGGATCCAAGGGTGAGTGCATAGCAACTTATATCAACGAGCTGGGCGGTGGCTTGTTTCAACAGCGATGGTTTGGAACATGATTGGAGTTTTATGGTTCTTGGCACGCATGCATACATTAGAAAGGACTAGGGAGATGGTTCTGTGAAGTTCGGATTCGCATGGAAATCAGTATCGGTATTTGGCGGGCAAAGTGGCCATTTGTATAATATAATGAGGTGCCACCGCAGAATGAAGAAATTGCACCATCACCATGCAGTCTGTTAAGTAAAACATACAACTAACTTGCCTGTTGTTGATGCATATGCTAAAGTGCTATTATGATCACCATGGGAGATTAGGTTGAACACAAACTAACTTTCACATTGACCTGATGACAGTATCAAGGGCTGTCAATGGCCAGATTGGCTCAGTATTTATGTGTGATAATTGAAAGAGGGGCGGAGCAAGTTTGTGATGATGCTGTGCATCATTAGGGACACATAGCCAATCGATAGCTTTGCAGAGCTATCACGACAGGGAATCATAGAAAGCTCACGCGCTAGGAATTGTTGATTTCACAGAGCCTTCGAAACTCGCCGAATAGAAGCGGCATGTGGCAGACACCACTAGACCAACCGACAAACTTGTGTTTGGTCTAGGGTAGGTAGCCCTGAAGCAATTGGGATATGTGATGTCTCTGGGCTCTTGCATGAGTCCTCGTTATTATGAGGTCACATCTTTCGGTTACCGGGCTAGTCCGAGGTCAAGCTCCAGTAGGAAATTAACGAAAACCGTTTGTATGGAGATGCTTCTAATTATTGTCAACTGTGGCTGGAAGGTTTGATGGCGCTTCTGCTATAATTCCCCTTATGGATCACGCTCCACTGCGGTTCTACAACAAGCGACGATCTGTATCCATTCAGGATGTCACCGGTGGCTTCTAGCTTATTTGAGAACAATGTCCCGGCGTTGAGGTTAGCCTCACATGAGGTTAATTTCCATGTATTTGATGTTTTGATTTTGAATGATAACATGGAGAATTGAGATGTGAAGCAAAGCTGAGATCTGGCTAGGCCCAAGAAACATGAAGCAATGGGGCTATTACTCCGTTACAGCAGCAAGTATATAATGTCGTAAACCAACAATCATTACCACTGATTGCATGGAGTTTAAATTAGCAAACCGACATGTTGGTAAACGCTGGCCTGTCATCCGGCCTCAAGACGCCAGCTCTGAAAGCAGCCACATGATGGCAGATACTATATGAGCACAGCACACGTAATGTCTGAGACTGTCCCATGGGGCCATACGGAATAAAGAACACAGGACTGGGCCTAAGATTTGACTTGATTTTTATTCTAACACTTGTATCCATACTGACTTGAAGTAAGTATTAAGCTACTTCTTTAATTTAGGATATCTTATAATGTCCCCCAACAGGACTGTACCACTCGCTCAGTGGCATCCCTCCGATATGAGCGAGATCACAATATCGCAAGGGCACATCGTCAAAGGAACCGCCGTCATTGCTGTTGAGACGACGATGAGGATCGACATCGAGAGTGCTCGGCCGATCCATCAACACTCGCACATGTGTGTAAGCTCACTTGTTTGCATTTTGTACATGGCCTTCCCTAGCAAATCTCACAGACGAGGCAGGTAAGAAATCCAGGCTGGCAGGGGACCTCAGGTCGGGCGCCATGGCGCGTTTCAAGTGAGAGCTGGTGGATTTTAGCCACGGACCCCAGTGGACACTTGTAGCCATGGTTGGTGGGATGTCGAACCTCGTCATGAGCGGTATCCAATCACCGAGCTGGGAGAGTGATTCCGCGCGGTTCAATGGTCGATAATTGATTTAATTCAGGTGGCATCGAGCAGGGAACGAACGGACTGAGGCTGTTCCTCTCAATTTCGTCGCCTTGGTTGTAATTATTGTATATAGGCTAATCAGATGCTAAGCTCGGAGATTCGCGACAAGACGATGACGATACCTGGACTGTGTGAGAGTCAGCGAAAGGGAATTTTGAGTGGGGGAGCGTGTCAAGAAGAGACGAAGCGAGCAGCAAGTCTGTCTCAAACAGGTCCATCAACACGAAGGTTGATAATGGAAGGATTCTCGTATCTGTTTATCCACGCGTGTGCTGGAGTATGCAAGACTTTTGTCTTTTATGGGCTTAGGGGCGCTACGGATGCATATTTATGCAGAAGTTGAGACAGCATCGAGCGGTTTGGCAGGCATCCGGTGCATTACTGACCTGCATAAGAGACAGGGCTATGGAAATGCCATGCCGGATATCCCATACCAGAAACATTATTACCATAAGGTAGTAGCGATATTGATACCGGGTACATTTCCGTGGTAGCATATTTAAATGATACCCCAAACAAAAAGTGACGAGCTTCCAGGGTCTGAATGGTTGCCCCTATCCATTTTCTTGATGTCCAGGGTGGATTGCATTGGCGACCCACCGTGCGCCTCTTTTAGAACTGGATGCGTACCCCTGATTCGAAGCACTGGGCTATCGCTCTCTGCCCTGTAATATTTCGAGGTCCCCTGGAGGTCCTGAAGCGATGCTTCATGCCACCAATCGGTAGGTTGCATCGGTCCTCAGGACCCCTGCATTTAGGCGTCACGGAACGTTGGCGCACACGACGAGGGACGAATGAAAGGCTGTAGCCCCTGGGGGAAACACCCAGTTTGTTGTCGAGGGAAGGAGAGACCCGCTGTACCTGCAGTTGCTGCATTTCGTATCGTTGGCGTTGGCGTTTCACTCTTTTGGCCGGGACGAGACTCAACTCCGCCACGGCCTAAGCTCACGATAATGGCTTGCCCTCACCAATTGCCAAATCACAGACAAATCAAGCAGAGCCTAAGATTGCACCAAGCTCTTTAGCACAATATACCGTCCAGCACCAAAAAGATTGCCTATGGCTCGTGTGCTGCGGTGCGGCGTACTCAGTGGCTACTTGCAGGGCCACGAGCGTCAAACCCCTGCTCGTTTGTGTCTCTCAATCCATACCTACCTTATTCAGTCTTTTTGACTGTGCCTGTCTGTGCCTGTCTCTGAGACTCCGCCTTTGACAAGGTCCCCCCGGTCTCAACTCTCCACTACCAGTTCATGTCATACGTCTCGTCTCCCCAATTCTGCATTCGCTCTCCTCTTACTCTCTCTTTTCTCCTGGGCTGCTCTGCTCTACTGTGCTGTGCTTTTTTCCGCGCTTGTTTCTGCCACCCACACCCATTCCAGACCTCGCAACACCGTCTGGCACGAGAACGTCGAGGTTTATCGCCAGTCGTTGGATTCCCTCCTTTACCTATAGTGCCAAAATACACGCCTGAGTGCATTCCCTCCGCGAGTACCTGAGTCTGGCTTTAGGGCATACCGACCAAAACGTACGACCAACATCCACCTCTCGACTCGACTCGAATTTGATTATTTTCGCCTTCGACGATAGCGACGACATCGATCTTTCGCAAGCAGATCAATGTGATCTGACTACATCGGCGTCTTCCTTCTGCCTTCAACTCGCACCTGTGGTGTCGAGAATTCAGCCACCGTTCCACTCCTTTCGACACCAACTGTTCGTCCTGCTGCATCCGGCCAGCTTTCCCCAGATATCCGGTTCATCAGATCGTCGCCACGCTTGCTAGCTTCAACTTTGTCTGCTTGCGACTGACCTCGTCCATTCCTTATTCGTGACGACTTCTATTCGATCAACCGCGCCTCTCCTTCTTTCTGCCGTGGCTTAGTCCTCTTGGTTTTTGATATTCAAGTTGAACTCGACTTTTTCCCTCGACAACCCTGTTTACCACTGGCTCGTTGCATTGTTATCGACCTGATTCGCGACGCGAACAACATCTCAATCTTTCGAACCGCGATGCTCTCGGAGCCTACTGATTATTATCGAGATTGTTATTGAGAATCCTTTCTGTGATGAGTTTACCTGAGCCGCCGTCCTCCGTGGACAGAGGTTGCTCTGTCGTCCACGACAACACCCTCTATGTTTTCACACCCACGGCATTTTTGTCTCTGTCCTTGGAACAAGACGCAGAATGGAAGAAATTAAAAATGGGAGAGCAGGTCACTGGGTCCGTGTGTGTTGGTACTGACGCTGGAATCTTCGTCATTGGAGGAACAGGTGGTACATCCGACTACAATGGATTGCAAACATACAGCTTTGCGGACAAGAAGTGGACGAGCGTGACAATACCTGACTCACCTTTTCAGGATCTTCAGTATCATGGCGCGACTTATATCAAAAACACCAACCAGATCGTTGTCTATGCTGGCACACAAGATGGCAGACAGTCGCCCTCCAGCAAAACTCAGATCTTTACTGCTTCCAACCCAGGAAATGTTGAGAGCAAGCCTCCCAGCTCCCTAGCAGTTAACCCTATTCTCCTACCCTGGTCCGACGACGACGCCTGCATGGTTGGCGGTAGCGACGGGAACGCTGAACTCGCATGGTTCAACAGCGCAACTGGTTGGAGACGTGGTGTTACACTGGCCGAGCCTCTCTTGCCTTCCAGCAAGGCCCTAGTCATGCAAGGAGATGATGGTTCAAAAAGTCTCTTCGTTTTTGATCTTTTGTCGAGCCCAAACAAGGTCCACCGATATGTTGTTTGGGGTGACAGTAATGCACCTGCCACTGCTGAGCAGGCTGCAGATCAGAATGCGAAGCGTGACCTGTCCCTAAATGACTGGCCTGAGTACAACTCGACACTGGCGCCCACGACACCACGATCGGCCGGAGATTACTCTATTGCCCAGGATGCAAACGGCAGAGTCGTATTTGTTGGTGGCAATGCCGATGAGCCCGTCGCCTTTTTCGACATGAAGGAGAATTCCTGGCTTGATGCTTCTCAAATCATTGGTCCCGATTCGCAAAAGGTCCTTTCCGCTGAATCCTCCGAGAGTGAGACAAAGACCAGCTCTACTAAGACATCTTCAACCGAATCCTCAACCGAATCCTCAACTGAGACGTCAACTGAGTCATCCAGCGCCACGGAGTCCGTCACATCTGAATACTCATCTACCTTTTCGACTGAAACTGCTTCAGCAACAGAATCGGACAGTCTGTTTGCTTCCGAGACGATTTCCGATTCCAGCTCTGCCACTAACACCGATGCCGCCGCTATTGGTGGTGGAAGCAGCGATGGCGACTCTGGTCTAAGTACTAATGCCATCTTGGGCATCACTCTAGGTACAATTCTGGGCTTTCTCGCTCTGCTCATTGTTATCCTATTGCTCTTACGTCGCCGTAAGAAGAACCAACAAGCCTCGCCCGAAACTGCCCAGCCCAGGCACGAATTCCCCCCTGACGAGAAGGACCCGATGGGTCTTGGTGGCGCTCCGATCTCTCCTCACTCTGGTCATTTCCGCGGCCATAACTCTCATATGTCAGCAGAGTCATACTCATCTATGGCGATCTTGATGGGCCGCGCTGGTAAGAACAAGGGTGATATTTCTCGAAAGGCAAGCAATGGCACCAACCGCAGTTTTGGCAGCACCAAGGAGTTGAAATCCACCATCAGCAAGCCGATCCTGCAGGAGATGCAACACCCAGTCTTACAGGGCCAGGATACCAGGGGAGTCGCTTTTGACCCGACTGTTGCCGAGCCTCGGCCCCGTAATGGACCTCTTGAGGCGCAAGACGGCCTACGAAGGAGTTCAGGCTGGAACCGATACTGGTCAGGCGGTAGCGCTCTTCAGATCCTCGGCTTTGGCGGCTCTAAGAGAAACACTGTTGGCTCAGACAGCGAGTCGCACTACTCAGATTCTCCAGCATACCGAAACCCTCGCGTTACACAAGATTCGGCCACTGTACCCCCTCTGAACTTTGACTTCCGCCCTGAGATGAGCCGGGTAAATTCTGGAAGCCCCGTCGTGGCAGAGTATAACAGGAATATCCCTTTTAGAGATGGTGTCGCCGGCAAGATTGAGCGTCCAACTTCAAAGGCGTCTTCAGGCTACTCTAGTGGCATCCCTGAGAGCGTCAACGAAACGTGGGATCCCGACTACAAGGAGAAGCCTTGGGGTACAGATAGAGCGACCAGCAGCATCTATAACCCAAGCTTCTACTTCGGCACGCCTCTCTCCCCACATGTTCCACCACCCCAAACACCACCGTCCGGAGTGAGCAGCCAGCCTCAGCTGGCCATGGCCTCGCAGTCGTCAGACATGAGCTGGCTGAACCTTGGTGACCGCGCACGCAAGTGAAGCAAATCGCAGTCTTGATGACCTGATGAAGTCGTTTGAGTTCTGCATGCTCGCAGTGAGCCACTGAGATACCCCTGGCGCTTTGGCGCATACACCCCTTATCTTCTGTCCCCAGGTTGTTTTTAAGCAAGACAATCGCCCATGCACATTTAACCCTCTGTTCCTCTCTCCCTCACCTCTACACCTCGGTGCATGTACATATCAGCACGCGCACTCGACCACACTCACTGCTCCTCTTGGACCTAGAGTCCATAGAAGATGCCATTTTCTTTTCTCCTTTTTGATAAAGCATCGTATGAACCAGCGTCGGCATGCATCTGCCTCGACCTAATCTTTCTCATATTCCTTTCTTTTCTTTTCTTGGCGCCGTTTTCACTTTGTACATTCTAGACGTGGACCCGGGATAGGTCATTATTTCTCGCCCTTCTATCAGTTGCTGCTGTTGTTCTTATGATACCACCATCTCCTGTTGTATGTAATTGGCTATTTTAGCAAAAAAAGGGGACAGGGAGGGATGATCAAGGCATAGAAGGAGATGTTAGATGGAGGTAAAAGAAGTGACAGGGTGGTATTGTGTTTGAAGATGAGTTAAGGGGATGTGGCTGCTGGCTGAGGTTGAGCGGCGGCAGTCAGTTTTGTTATGTATGTATGTACGGATGGATGGATGTGGTTGTATGTGAGAACCACAGGAAGCAGGGGCTGCGAAGCCGGAACTTCACGCAATAAAACGATAATAAAAATAAAGTACATTTACCTTTGTGCAGGTGACTGATATAGTTAACTTGTTATATATGGACGATCAGTAAGTCAGGCTCTAGTCTGTGTTGAAGCCGCTTCTACTGAGATATGGCGATAGACGACCGAAGATGGATGCCAAAGATTTAAAGAACCAAGACATGGGACGAAGGAGAAATTCCCCTTGTGTGTAAGATAGTTGAGGTGTTTAAGGCCTATGAACGAACAAGCTCTCTCATTATACCTGGTACCAGTAAGGTTCAGTTCAGCACACAGGTAGAAGATCCCTATATGAGAAAGGCGGTTACATGTAGATAGAATTGATAGCCATAACGCCCCTTTGTATCTAAAACCTTAGTGGATGGATGTGCATCGATCCATGCCTACACACGCCAATTGACATTGGAGTTTGGACGTGGCGGGCCGAGCCTTTTCTTTGTTGTCATAAGCACGTGTAGTCGGATCTTAGGGGTTGAAGTCCATTGGTGCATCTACAACGATCATTGATATATTTAGGTATTGAGGCGGCTGTAGAAACCCTTGAGACATGCATGATTTGGTTGGATGGAACAGGTTGGGAAAATCATAATCTCTTTTTGCTGAAACGACATACGTATACCAGGCCTTTGCATATCACGAATATACAAATAGGTAGTGTCATGCAGTTTTCTCAACTTTGATAGTCGAGTTGAAATCTGAGAGGAAAGCCATGTTGATTATCCGTTGCCCTTAAACTTTTGTACATAATTTTTTTTTTAAAGCGCATGAAACACTCGTCCTTTTTTATAGATGCACATTAAACTTGGCATACCTACATACGCTGCACGTCAACTCCGCTTGGCTTACAGACCAACACAACTCTCCATCAGCATCACGGAAGACTTCTGGAAAAAGATTATATGCCTTTTTCTTAAAGACCCCCAGGTTTTCTCGTTACACAGCGTGGGGGTTGCGGGTGGCTGAGTTGGGGCAACTGTGCTCGGTGAGTGTTTTAGGTAGGTAAGATGCCTCACGATAGGCACAAGAAGGGCGATGTCAGGAGATTATGACATGTGAATTTAAGGATCATGGAATAGTGGCTAGTAGGCGAGAAGAAGGAGATTCCTGTCTAGTGGTGAACGACGGAGACTTGGCCGCCTCTTTTATGTCAACCAGCTTATTACAGTATCCATCCTCTTTACACATTATGCAGCAACGGACAGTCGGTTGAGTATCCGACTGGAATTTGCTACAGACTTACCTAGTTTCTCCTTAGTCCTTACAGGTTGGCAGTTCCTTTCAGGAACAATTGAGAAAGTCTTGCCGGGGGGAAGCGAGAGATCTCCGAAGTCCAATTGCTTATTACGGTGACCATCAGCCTAAGGTGGACCCTGAAGCCAAGAAAGACCATGGCGTTTTAGGGGTCTTTTGGCCAATGCCAATACTGCAAATGAAGAAGAGGCGGTTGAATTTGAGAAAAATTTCTCAGGCTAGTAAGCTCTAGGTATTTGCTAAAGAGAGGCTCAACAAAGCCATAAGACTTGACATGTTTGGCTAAATCGGTAGGACAACCAGGAGCAATCCTTACAAGGTTGAGTTGCGGGAATAGAAGGTCTTTTAACTGTGCCGCAATGCAAGGTACAGTGGAGTAGAGAATCAAGTAGGCACATAATCCGCGAATTTCTCCGTGCAGAATACTCTGCTGCAGGTGAGAGTGAAGGGTGACCCTAGTTGATGGATATTGGTCACCGTAGGTATCCGTAGTCTGTTTCGGAACGAACAAACCAGTGTAAACTGGACTTGAATGCGTGGAATATGAAAGGACGGCCAACGAGCTTCCATGCATCGGGTAGATTTCGAGTGATCCACACGAGTACCAAATTCGACGAGGTGCTTACTGTCCCTAGCCATGGAAGGCCGGATCCTTTCCGAGGGGACCAAGATGCACCTAGTTACTGCATAGGTAGCGATCCAATGTGAGAGCTGGAGAGGACGAGAAGTTTCTGCTCCCGTTGTGGTGGGAAGGGTAGAAGAATAGATATATGACTGTCCATACGACCTCGATCACAAAGCCTCAATCCTGGTCAAGGAACATTCAACAACAGCGTGCTACATCCAGTATAGAGATGGATGAGAACCAACCATTGGGCGATCGCTTAAACAGAATCACTCTTCAGTGACGAACCAGGGCCCGCCTGATCTCGCGAGAACCACTGAGAACTGTGGAGGACACCCAACTCCAAAAGATCTCACAAGTGGACATCCCACGCGGGCGTCAAGTAGCCACCCGACGAGAGTCATCTGAGGTTATGGAAGATGGGCGGCTGTACTTGAGAGAGGGACAGAGCATCTACAAGGACAGCTCCATCTTCAAGACTCAGACCCTCCGAGTCATGCTCGTCAAGGAAGCGAGGCAGGGCAGCATAGATAAACTGTATCAACCCCTGCTACAATATGGAACCTGGGGACCCTCCCCCCATCACCCTTTGACGATGGCCTCTAAAACTCCCTCTCTCTGAGTGAGATCACCAACTAACTAAGTCATGCAAGAGATGCAAACTAATATCAACTCTGACAATGTTCTTTGACGTCCATTGTGAACCTCAAGTCAAGTCACCAACTGGATGAACCCTAAGCCCTCGCCTGACAGAAATAAAAAATAAAATAAAAAATAAAGTAAAAAGTGACCGCCAAGTTCGGGCTCCTCCCCCGCCTCTTCAGCAATTCGCAGAGTCCACAGGGCAGTCGACTATGACCTACCTTAGCAGCTTTAGGTGGTAGTAAGCTCCACCAGCAGCGCAATAGGCACAGTACCAACCCCACCCTCACCTACGAGTATCTCCACCCAACCGACAAAAAATCTCTCGACACATCCAATCTTGTCAAATAACCTTAATAAGTCAATCGCCTGCCCACTCTATGCCATCAGCCAACCAACCACCTTGCAACTCAATGGGGTTGTTTGGCCTTTTTGTCTTTGTCTTTTGTCTGCCAACTTCGTTCTTCTCCTGCATCACGAACCGCTTTCACCATCCTCATCCGCCAACCCTTGATAATCTCGTCTTTTGTCGTCCTTGTCCTGGACGCTCTCCTCAACTAGACGCACATTCTCGCTGCACATCAGTCGTCGTGGCTTTTGGCTTAAGCTTTAGTCAGCCTCGCCCTCTTTACAGCCTTGGCCGTATTCCTCACCCTCCGCTTCGCAGTCACAAGCTTTCGTCGCTATTGCCAGATATTCCCGGGTCTATGTATCTGTATCATCGCTGATCTACTCCGACTTGAGCGCATCTTGGTTCTCTATCTCGACCGGCATCTTGTGTATGCTTATCTACTCCAACAACACACCTTCCGTTCTCTTCGCTCCGCTTCGCTTGTTGCTCTTCGAAGCCCCTCGATTCGCGATACCAAACTTCTCCGCTTTTGGTGCTGCTTCGACACCTTACTCGGCCCTGCCCCAGATATCCACCCTCTTGGCCTAATCGAATAAACTTTCAATTGTAAACAACCACCTTTACTCAACTTTTGCCCTCACCTCGGCCATGATGGGCTCGACGGCATGGAATGGGCAGGATCAGGCAATGACCTCGGCCGGCGACGACGACTTTCACCAGTTCCTCGACATGAGTAGTATGGGTAGCTTGGGCGATGGCATGCACTTCGATTTCCAGACTTTCCAAGGTGGCTCAGCACAAGGTCTCATGAACCAACCGCGCGACGCCCCGGATACGATAATGACCGACAGCGACAATCCGGGTATGATGACAGCTAATACGATGCCCATGTCAACGTCTACTGGCCAACCAACGATTCCTGCACACATGATGACACCTGCGAGCGACCCTATTTCCAATATCGACGCCCAGATTCAATATCTTCAGCAGCAAAAGTTTCAACAGCAGCAGCGCCAGATGCAGGAGCAGCAAGCAGCTTTCTTCCACGGACACAACCACTCAGTGCCTCCTACGCCGCAAAGTCTCGAGATGCCCAACAGCGGACAGTTTTACTCCCAGGCCGACCACATCCCAACAACAGGCGCTTACGACGGAGGATATCACCAGCGCATGAAGGACCAAGATGTAAGACAGCGCTCCTACAATCCGGGCTCTGCCACGGCACCTGGCGACCTCTATGTATCTTAAAGCTAATGATCTCCAGATGGCCTTTACCCCTCTCGTTTCTCCTGCGGTTACTCCCCTGGATCCTAATTTCTCCATGGACAGCGGCTACACAATCCCCAGTGCCTACTTTAGCCCTCTAACTTCGCCGGCTCTTCATGCACAAAACGATCCCTCTACAATCTACGACCCACGCCACACGAACACAAACAACTCGCCAATTGATGATAGATCGGCTGCCTCCGTGTCCTCTGTCCTGGACTTGCCCAAGAAACCCGCAAGGAAAAAGACGGCGACCAAGTCGCGGGCAAAGGCAGGCATTCGAAGCTCCCCCATTGTGAAGCCCCAGCGCCGAAAAGTAGGACCTAGTCCGGCTATCGTCTCCCAGGTACTCAATGAGGTCGATGAGAATCACGGCACTTTTCTTCCCTTACCTGCAACGTCGACCGAAACTTCGGCAGAAGAAAACTCTTCAGTATCTCCTGAAGCTCTTTCAGAGATGCCCCCGCCTCCGATTCCCAATAGGAGATCGACCAGTAAATCACCATACATCCAAGCGCAGACGAGTGGGCAGCAGACACCTGTCTCAGCCCCTATGGACTCGCACCCTGCTCCGGCTACTCCAGCCTCACTTATGAAGCTACCGGCATCCAGGGCGAACAAACAGGCTGGTGGACATCATGAGCCTGTCGTTTCTGAACACATCGAATCGCTTGAGTTGCCTGAATCGGTATCTAGCAAGACAATGACACCAGTCATCTCGAGTGCCTCGGTGCAGTCTCCCCCAATTGACACAACCTCCAGCAAGGGGGCCGGTTTCCAGTCATTGCCGTCACCTATATTTCCCAAATCCTCAGGGACTGCTTCAGCAAGCGCGAGTCCTCAGCTGGCCCCTGGATCATCGGGCCCTTCAGCACGGAAAACTCCCCAACTCGCTGCCCGGTCAAGCAGGAAAAGGTCAACAGGCTCTGTCCAGGTGTCGCCGGCCTTGCTACCTAGAATCTCCCCCAGCATCAAGCCTCTACTGCCTGGCACAGCTGGTATGACACCCGCGGAGAGTGCTGCTTCACAGCTACTCATGTCAAAATCCAATTACCAAAACATTTTGGAGGGCAACAAGGTGCCGGGCGTGTCGTATCCTAGCGAGCTCTCGACAAACCTCACATCAAAGCGGACATCACACAAGATTGCGGAGCAAGGCCGCCGTAACCGGATCAACTCAGCTTTGCAAGTCATGGCTGGGCTTTTGCCTGGCGGCGACAAGGCAAACCTCACAGACGAAGGTGACAAGAAGGATGGGAAGCAGGCGAATGCGCAGAACAGCAAAGCCAGTGTCGTGGAGAATGCTATTGTGCACATGAAGAGTCTGGAACAAGAAAACGTAGATCTGAAAAAGGAAGTTGAGGAACTAAAAAGGCGGCTTGAAGGGTTGCACGGGTCCGCAGACGATAAAGAATGACATGACTGCGTGGATGCATTTGGCTTGCGGCATGGATGAGTCTGAGCAGATGGAGAGTCCTTCTGGATTTGGATATGGCGAGATGGATATAATACAGGATGGGGTTGGTTGCTGGCATTGTATCTTGCAGGGTGGCAGCGATTCTTTGCAGTTGGCGTTTCTGTTTCTGGTTGGATGGAGCGCATTATTACTATAGATGGGCGGCTCTGTGCCAAGATGGGAAAGTAGTAGGATATTGGCTGTTACAATGCCGGGGATACTAAAGGTGTCTGGTACGACTTGGATGACTGGGTATGTATGAGGATTGACGGGGTTCACGGGAGTCGCGAAGCATAGCATAGACAACAGGATATACCACAATGGAAGAATAAAAGAAAGGTCAACAAGACATGGATGGGTCTTGCAGAGAGAAACGTGAACTTGAACTAGTTTAAGGGTCCAGATCCTTGTTGTTTTTGTTATTGTTGTTGTTGACCCAGGACGTCAGTATCTAGCTGCTCCATAACCTCCACCACAAGCTTCAAGCTCTCCATGAACCCGTTAACAGCGACGCGGAGCATTCGATTGGTGGTAGCCCTGTACTGAACCTCTAGGAGCCGTGCATCTGCATCGGCATCGTCAGGGCCCTGCGTCGTCGGCGCCGGGACAACGGTGAGCTGTCGCCTGACGAGTGGGGAGAGCTCAGGGTCCACCTGAATGGCCTTGAGGGCGGTCGTGGCCAGTCGAGCGGTGGGAAACGGGACGTTGAGGACACTGGACAAGGGTCAGAAGATATGATGCAACCACAACAATGATAATAACAACCGCCTTGGAAGAAGGGGGGACTTGCATCGAGCAGGGAAATTCGGGATCGGGAGTGGCGGTCATGGTGGTCACTGCTTAAGCGCCGCGTGCTATTATGATCGATCCTAATGATTTCCGATTTTTTTGCGAAGAGTGGTTGTAATGGGCAATGCTAGCGTTAGGTAGGTAGCTTGACTTTTGGTGGGCGGTGTTGAGCGCGAGGGGACAAGGAATGTAGATCTAGACCCAAAGCGATGGGCTTGCTTAGGGGTTGGGTTTGGCTTGGGTGTTTAGGAGAGGTGGTGGTGCTTTATGAGTTTGATGTGAAAGCAAGTGAGTATGAATGACGAGAGTGAGTGTGAGTGAGAGCGTGAATGTGTGAGTGAGTCTAGGTCGGTTGTGTTGCCCACTTGTCTAAAAGAATTTGGAGGTTTCTGATATGCGCGCGGGGATAAGATTGGTTGGTGGTGGGGGATTTCTCGGGAAGCGAAGGGCAGCGGCAAGATAATCTGCAACACCAGCCACAGAAGCCACACCCGTCTTTGATGTCACCAATGATCGTCATAGTAGACTTGAGTTGCCCCTGGATATAAGCGTAAATAATGGTTGGTCGCCAAGAGTATAAGCCGAGTCTGCGTCATTAGAATAGTCTTGCTTACTTTCTTTCTAGTTTCGAATATGACTTTAGCAATCAAGATTAAGTAAGTGACACTGCATCAAGGACTCAATCACATTGTTGTTAGGACATGTTGCGGAGGGATGACTACTAGAATCAGACTCTTGTTCATCGGCAAAGTCAATAGCTGCAGTAGAATATTTGCATCGGAAGTTACGGCTATAGGATATACCCCTTCGGCTACCGTGCAAGACGACATCTAACTTGCTTAGACTGACTTGATCTCCAAGAATGCTTCTATCAATCACTTTTCCAGACTTTACTTGTGAGTAAGCTCACTAGGCCATAGCTTCATTTCACCAATCATGATACCTCTAAAGTTCACCATGGCCCCTTTGCTTTCATCCACATCATATGCTACAGGACTAGGGACATCTGTTTGGCGCTGGGTCGAATACGACGGCTACTGATTATCGGATTCATTGTTGATGCTCAAGGCTTGGGTTAGCACACGATGAGACCTATCTCAACTTCCATGTTTCGTAAGGATACATCATCTTTACCTAGGTATTCTTCCCAGTTTATAGATTCAATTACTATTGCTTTTTTTTCTATCTCAAACTACCTACATATTGCCAGCTTTCCTATGACATGTCAAGCGCCAGGCCCCAGAAGACCCATTACTTGTGTCAAGCATCTTGGAGCGTGCGCAAGGGCCACCAGAGCCCGGTGCTTTGTCTTGTTGGCGCCTTGCCTAAAAGTGCCTGTACATTTGCACGAACTCATATCATAGAAAGATTTACCCTGTGTGACATATTAGATGAAGAACCTATATGAGTATTGGAAACTGATATGTTATTGGAATTCATTGACTTGTGTATAAACTTCATGTCTAAGCTTCTTTGATACCTGGGATCTGGCTGGACTGTTGTTTGTGGAGCTCTAGGCTGTTGCCAGCGGCCCGCTATGCAGTCGGGTGTTGTCCTAGGCCCTGTTGTCGTGGCAACCGACCCCTTGGAGACCTAGTCTTGTTATTGAGACCCCAGCAGAGCAGATAGTAGACCAGACCAAGCATACAAAACCATCGGAACCCATTCTTACATCAACATCGTCAACCACGACCTTCAATTCTCTCCTCAACTCGCCCTTTGGTGCCTTTCTCCTGTCCGTGCTGGACTTGGACACCCTTGAACCTCTGACGCACCCAATTTAAGTCCATCAACGTCTTTTGCTGCAGCTTCCCGTTA
Organism: Fusarium buharicum; assembly: GCA_014822075.1. NCBI lineage: Eukaryota > Fungi > Ascomycota > Sordariomycetes > Hypocreales > Nectriaceae > Fusarium > Fusarium buharicum. The sequence continues at coordinate 100,253 of JAATHB010000049.1, forward strand.
AACGCAATTGATCCCCCCGTCACCGCCTGCTTGTCTGCCTCTGGTTCCTCCTCGTCGCCCGGTCAAATTGAGACATCTTTACTGCTTCAATATATTGACTGTGTATATTAATTATACTCTGACCACCTTCCGATCGCAATTCAAAGCTACTGCCTTGTTTTTTCTGCATCTGCTCTGAGGAAAGAAGCGCTGTCAACATGGCGCCTTCTACCCGACAATCGCAAAACTTGGTGCAGATCATCGAATACATCCCAGGTATGCATCCTTATATGCTTCATTTTCACACATACAATGGCCGCTTGGTTTTCCAGGGCTATGTCGCATTGTTATCCCTACACTTCCTTGGCCTTGCTCGAAGGCCCACCTTTACCTTACTTCGTTGATGTCAACTTCCATGTCAACAACAACATGCCTCTCCCGATCTCGGTGCTAAACTATATCCCAGAACGTCTCTATCTCGCCGCCTATGTCCAACCTCCAACCGCCGATACGCCTTTCCCATACCCCGAAGAGCCTGCTCCTGCTCCTACTCCCAAGAAACGAAGCCAGAGAGTCGCTGCCAGCGCTACCCCGCTCGCCAAGTCAACTCGACCAGCACCCTGCTACTTCACTGTCGACGACACTCTTCTCTACAACGCTTTCCACCATGACTTTGGCCCTCTGCACATCGGTCACCTGTACCGCTTTGCTATTCAGTTCCACGACATCCTAGGCGCCAAGCAGAACCGAGAGCGTCCTATTGTCTTCTACAGCGCTGCTGACCCGAGAAGTGAGCCCATCTGTCTGAAATCATGCGCATTGCAGGGAAACTAACATCAAGACAAGGTCGCGCCAATGCCGCTTGTATGCTGGCGTGCTACATGGTTCTGATCCAGAACTGGCCTCCCCATCTGGCTTTGGCCCCGATTGCCCAGGTCGATCCTCCCCTGATGCCCTTCCGAGATGCGGGTTACAGCCAGGCCGATTATGGCATTAGTGTTCAGGATGTTGTCTACGGTGTGTGGAAAGCCAAGGAGGAGAAGTGCTGCGATCTGGACAACTTCGATCTTGACGAGTATGAGCGGTTCGAGAGGGTCGAACACGGTGATTTCAACTGGATCACTCCTCATTTCCTGGCCTTTGCTTCTCCTCAGCACACACCAATTGCCAAGATCGCAGAGGGTTCTGACTTATACTCGTCACTTCCACGAACACACGCTGCCGTGGATGCTCACCCTACGCTGCCAAAGCCTTTTAAAAATGTGCTGAAGCACTTCTCGGAGAAGAACATTGGCTTGGTGGTGCGACTAAACTCACAACTCTACTCTCCCTCTTACTTTGAGGCTCTGGGTATCCAGCACTTGGACATGATCTTTGATGACGGCACATGTCCTTCGCTCACGACTGTCCGCAAGTTCATCAGACTTGCCCACGAGACCATCACTGTTCGGAAGAAGGGAATTGCTGTCCACTGCAAGGCTGGTTTGGGCCGAACAGGTTGCCTGATTGGTGCCTATCTCATCTACCGTCACGGTTTCACTGCCAACGAGGTCATCTCGTTCATGCGATTTATGCGACCTGGCATGGTTGTCGGTCCCCAGCAGCACTGGCTGCATCTGAACCAAGGCATCTTCCGCGAGTGGTGGATTGAGGAGAGGATTGAGCGCAGGCTGAGGAGAGAGATGGCTGCCGCCAACCCTGTTCCCAGCACACCCATTCGTGCCATGCAAAAGGCGTCGCTACGAAACGGCCAGACTTCGACACCTCCCAACCGAAGCCCCTCAAACCGCACTCCGCTGAGTGAAGTCGATCATGACCGCAATAATATTGGGGTCCAGGAAGACTATCTACCAGCTCCTACACCTGGTCAACCACGAAAAACCGTCAGGGATCGGCATCATCCTTACCAGCGCTCTACTTCCAACGGTACTACTATTGAAGGGCAGTACACGATCGAGAAAGAGACTGAGTTTGTGACCAAGCATCGCCAGGCCCAGGGGGGCGAGTCTGATGAGGAGTTGCACTTGCGAATGCGCAGTCACCGCAAGGTTTCTCAGTCACCAGGTCACAGCGAAAAGACACGAGCGGTCAGTCAGACGACGACTACCATCTATGCGATCGATAATGATGCGTCACATGATGCTGAGAATATTGGCTCTGTGCGGTCCAAGCACGTTGACCGGGTTCCTAGCACGCCTGGTGTTCTGGCAAAGGTCCGCAGCAGTAAGCGCCAGGGCGAGTCCCCTCTCCGAGCAAAGGAGACTGCCGGTATTCGAAAGGCCAGCGGCAGGATAGGCAGCGCCAGCCACGCCACTTCGGCGACAGCAACCTCGACGGCTCGCAAGGTCTCTGGGGCTTAGAAAGCTCCGGCCCAGCGAGTCCAGCCGCTTCAGCGCTCCAACGCGAAGCGGACCAAGTACTTGTACGATTCTACATCACGATCATGACTCACGTACGTCACGAGTGTTCTCAACGTCTCGCATGCATTGGCGTTTCGGGCTCGAAAGGGGATGAAATGATGGGCGTTTGTGTTTGAATGTTGAGCCGGTTCTTCTCCCGCTATCAAAGTTACTCGACGCGGAGCGTTGGCGTTTAGTTATTTGCCATTTCAAACTTGCACGATAATTCAGTTTCTGCAGCATCCAAACATCATTATAGCCATGGGTTCAATGGAGTTTGTCATGGCCAAGGAGAAGGCAGAGAAGATAAGAGAGATGAAGGAAACGAGTCGTCCCAGAGGGGAAGAATGAAGGCATACCGGAGTTTATAACTGCGAAGGCGTTTGGGCAGGAAAGGGTTGAATTTTGCTATTGTGTATTTCATTTGGTTTTGGCATTGCATTGGCTCTTGTTTCTTGACTATAGTAAGAGGAGCACTGGAGAAGAGAGGGCGGCAGCGGACTTTTACGACTATTATATATATATGTTTCAGAGAACTGAAATAAATCTTTCTATACTGTTCATTTCAATCTCTCGGTTTGCTCAGCAATGTGTTAACGTATTGCGGTATGTACCCGGCGTGTTATTCATGTAGTCTATATCGTCTCATCATCATATTTCATGTCAAATAAATCATCATCATACACGAATGCCTTCAAGAGCTGTCACGACATCCTCTATCACCTTGGCAGCCTCAGCGCTTGTCATTTCCTCACTCACAGCCAAGCACTTGTCCACAACATCACGATAACGACGGCCAACCTTGCTCCCCAAGCCAGGAACAAGAGCGGCACGCAGTACCTTGTCACGCCATCGATCAGTAGAATAGTGCGGCTTGTGATATGTCTGGAGGACCTTCCATAATCCGATCTCGAGAAGCACCAATCCCAAGCTGTAGATATCCATGGGCTTGCAGTGCGGAAAACCACGCAGGGAGGCTGGATGCCGATGGAGCGTTAGGATAGAAGGATTGCGTGGTGCGACAGAGAGCGCAGTGTCGAGATCTGGTCGTGAAGCGTCGAAGCCTGTGAGATATGGACGCTGTATGTCCGGGACCAGAGCCGAGGCGGCAGTGGACGAGTGAGCAGACGTGGAAAAGGCAGAGGGGAAGAAGAGGATGTTTGAACTGCAGAGACTCTTGTGAAGCCAGTCGAGAGAATGTAGAGACCACAAGGCAACGGCGAGAGTGTGAGCTAGACTGACGCGATCATCAAGATCGGGCGTCTTGAGGTCCGCACTGGAAATGAGCTCGTGAAGCGTCGAGAAGGACGGCTGAGGCGCCTTGTACACAAGACCATAGCGACAGCGTGAGGCATCGTCGACATAGCCTACGCAGTCGATGCTGTGAAGATCGGGATGACACTCTGAGGCTGAATGCATCATGCGAGCCAGGTCGTCGAGACGACGGACGTGGGCTACTCGCTCGTCTACATCATCACGATCATAGTCTACCCACTCAATGACAACATCTCCCGCAGACTCATGACGACCCTTTGTCCTACCACCCTCGCCCCCATCGGTCAGATCAAGCGCGGCGCGAGGAACCTTGAGAGCAAACGTGGGCTTGAATGAGGCTTGGGGTTTGGCATCGAGGTTGATGCGCAGCTTCTTGAGGTTGGCTGAAGTGGTGAGCTTGGGATACACGCCTGTCGAAGCTGTTTCGAGAAGAGAGAGCTGAGTGAGATCTCGCTGTGCTGATTCGAGAAGTTGATGTGTCCAGGCGCGTTGAAAGGATGGGAGGTGAGAAGTTGGGAAGAGACGCTCGAGGCCGTCGTTAAAGTCTTGAGTTTGAGTGTTTTAGTCAAGGTTTGTTGAAGTGGTTCGGGGAGTTGTACCTCGTAGATCTTTTAACAGAGTTATGAACTTGTCTTTGTCTATTATATGAATTAGTTAGTCCCTGACGCTTGAGGTGGTATTTGTCTTGATAACTCACCTGTTATCACCCATCTAGCTCTTAGACTCATCTCCTTTCCCCAACTTCTTTCAGTTGACGTCTTTGATATGCCATTCGATGACTTGCGGCCTTCATCTTCTTTTAAACCCCTTCTTGAAGGCGACGGCGACTTTCTTGGCTTGATCTTGCTGACTTCTAATCTTGCACTCCCAGCACCTTCATCCACTAACCCATACCTTTCCTTGAGCTTCTTAAAGTCCGTCACAGCGCTATGAAGCTCCTCAAGGATTTGCAATGCCAAGCTCCTCAGCTGAGGATTCCTCGTGCTTTCCAGGTGAGCTTCTAATCTCCCCTCTGCAACGCCCCAATCTCGACCCCAGACGACGAGGCGCATCTCTTCGATGCGTACTTTGCAGAGAAGTCTCTGACTATCTGTGTCGAGATTTGCTGCCGCTGTGAAGAGGCTGTAGGCTTTGACGCAGCCTTCAAAGAGTTGGCCTAATACGCCTACTACCGCGAGGGCAGTGCCCACGGCTTCGGCCATTGTAGGGGCGTGGGCGTGAGGGCGGGGGTGGCGATGTGAAGTATGAGAGATGAGGAGAGGTGAGCGTAATACAGAGTCTTGACATTTATTTATTGGAATAATTATATTTTCAAGAAATATGAAACGCGAATTTGATAATTCGAGCAAGGAGGAGCAAGACTAAACGGTTTATGGAACGGCGCTTAATAAGCCTCATTAGATTGTGCTCACAACTCACACGCATGCATTTATTGATTACAGCTTTTATATCTACCAAAATGCCTATGCTCGCTTATGCTCATAGAAAGCCTCATTATTTTTACATGGTAAACGCAGAAATTTACAAATCTATCTTGTATCACCAACCTCGCTCAACTCAGCTATCTACTGCAACATCTGCTGCATCGCATTCAGTCTGTAGCTCTCCCTTCGTTCCATCAACTGCGAGTGACGACCACTGTCGACAATCTGGCCACCTTCAACAATAAATATGACATCGGCCTTCTGAACTGTATGAAGACGGTGAGTAATAGCCAACACAGTTGTTCCTCTTGACGCCCTCTCGAGACCCTCTTGAAGAGCCGCCTCGCTAGTAGCATCAAGCGCACTGGTACTCTCATCGAGAAGCAACAGGCGTGGGCGACGGACAAGGGCACGTGCGATCGCAAGACGTTGTCTCTGGCCACCAGACAGACGAGAGGCAGAAGGACCACACTCGGTATCGTAGCCATCAGGAAGACCTGCAATCACGTCGTGAATGTTGGCCAAGCGGCAGGCTTCCTCGATCTCAGCATCTGTAGCCTCATGGCCGGGAGGTGCTCCCAGGCCCACGTTGAAGCGCACACTGCCGTCGAAGAGGGCGGGTTCTTGGGGTACAAGGGCAATTGTGTCGCGGAATGAGGTGCTAAGCTTGGTGATGTCCTGGTCATCGATGGAGACGATACCAGCCGTTGGCTCGTATAGACGTTGCACGATGTTCATAATGGTAGATTTGCCAGCTCCCGAAGGGCCTACTAGACCACAGAACTGATTGGGCGGAAGTGTAAACGAGACATTGTCGAGGATGGTGACGTCCGGTCGACTTGGATAAGCAAAGGAAACGTCCTTGAATGTCACCCTCGCACCACCACGGCTATGGTTCTCAGCAGGACTGGGCGACTTTTCTCCTCCAGCAGCTTCAACATCGCCACCAGCCTTGGAAGGATCCTGTCCAGGTTTTCCAGTGTGAGTGCTGCTTCCCATATTGACGACCGTCATGACGCGAGACAAGGCGAGGCGAGCACGCGAGAACTCGGGAGCCAGAGAGAACATGCCGCTCCAAAGTTGGGCACTTGTCAGCATGGCCACCAGAATGATAAGGAAGTCCTTTTGCGTGTATTCTCCCGTCATGATACGCTGCGAACCCCACCAGTAGGCGAGGGCGTTGATGAAGGTACCGGTTGTGTATGAGATGGCAAGCCAGATGTTGGTTGTGACTGAGGCGCGTACAACCTGCTCCCTTGGTGGCTTCAACAGTCGTGCAAAGTTCTCGAGGTACTCGTTCTCAAGAGACAGAACAGCCACAGTACGGATAGACTGAATGGCCTCAGTAGCAAGCGAAGTAGCGGTCGAAAAGGCCTCACGGTGACGCTCCTCATAGCGCGCCAACATGCGCAGCTGCATGAAACCAGTGCCAAGAAGGATAGGCAGCGTCACCAGACAAACCAGGGCAATCTTCCAGGCAAAGATGTGAGAGACAATGATTGCAATGATAATATTGACCAAAATGGCGAATACAGTACCAAACGTCGATCCACTAAAGGCACCGACGGCCATGCTGTCCTTGGTGATGATTCCAAGCAGACTGGTAGGGGTGCGGCCTTCGGACTGATGCCAGTGAACGCCCTGCTCGAACAAGGACCGGAAAGACAGAACCCGCAGGTTATAGAGAAGCCTCTCGGCGACGATGCCAAAGCCTAACCAAGCGAAGAAGTTGGCGATGAGTTCCACGCCTGCAAGCATGAAGAAGAGACCGGCAAACATGTTGCCCATCGATCGAATGTGGTCGAGCGTGTTGGCACAAGGGTTGAGTGCTCCAACAGTGAAACCAAAGATGATACCTGAGCCGGAAAAGGTAGCTCCAACAAAGACGGCGGCAATCATGGCGATGGTGAACCAGCCAAGTGATGGTCTAATCAACCAGGCGAGGCCCTTCAGGACGGAACTATAAGGCTTGGGACCATCTAGTTCACTGTCCTTTGGGTCTTCTTCCTTCTTGGGCTCTAAATACTTGTCTTTACCAGATGATTGAGCATCCATTGAATTCTTAGACTCGGAGATATCAGCCTTCTCATTCAGATGCTGTGTCTCTGCCTGAAGAGTTGAGGCGCCAAGTGAATCGCCATCCACAGATCCCGCACCGCTCTTGTTGCCAATTGTCTGGAGCTTAGCCATGTGTGCAAATTCACCGTCTTCCTTTGCAATGAGTTCAGAGTAGGTTCCCTGCTCAACAACCCGTCCACCTGACATGACAACAATGTTCTCCGCATTGCGTATAGTGGAAAGACGGTGGGCAATAGAGATGATGGTCCGCTTCTCAGCAGCGGCACGTTCAATAGCAAGTTGGATCCTCTTCTCACTGGCAGAATCAAGAGCTGCGGTCGCTTCGTCAAGGACGAGAATCTCAGGGTCTCGAATTAAGGCTCGAGCAAGTGCGATTCGCTGCCTCTGACCGCCACTGACGAGCGATCCCTTCGGTCCAGCAGATGTACCATAGCCAGATTCTAGACGCTCAATGAAGCTTGCCGCATCGGCCTGCTCTGCAGCGTGGCGGATCAAGTTGGCGATTTCAACATACTCGGGTCCTAGAGAAGCGGCTGAACTGAGCGCGTCCTTGCCCTTGGCGGCCATCTTGGCAAGCTCAGGGCCTTTGAGTAGTGGCTTCAGGTGTTGGTGGGCTTCCTTAGGCGAGTTAACCAGTCCGAGTGCAATGTTCTCGAGAATAGAGCGGTCAAGAAGTGAGGGCTCCTGCTGGACGAAGCTAATGAAGCTTCGGAGAGACTTGACATTGAGCTCTCGCAAATCGTAGCCTTCGAGTTCGATCTTACCCTCAGTAGGATCGTGCAGGCGGGCAATCAGGGCAGCAATGGTAGATTTACCACTACCCGAAAGACCAACAATGGCAGTATAGCGCCCAGCAGGAAACTCGAGGTCTACATTCTGAAGAACAGGCTGACCACGGCGAGATGCGTACTCGAACGAGACATTACGAAAGGCGAGTGACTTGGCCGCACTTGTAGGGAGGACAGTTCCCTCGTCCGAGGTGCCGTCAATGGAAGAAGGGGCATCGATATCTTCTCTGAGTCGCTGGTATGCGCCCACGGCTGCTCCCAAGAAGGGAAGAGTAGGGGCCATTCCACCGAGCATAACGCATGCATCTACAAGAAGATAGACAATGGCGTAAATCTCTCCAACAGTTGTGTTTCCATCGCCGTTGGCCACGGACTCGGCAATCTTTTTACTGCCCTGCCAAAAGGCCAGAGCATTACCAGAATAAGCAATAAAGTAGAGCATGCCGGTCTGAACGGCGGCAATGGAGGACTTTATTATGGCATATTTGCGAGACGTTGCCATGTGTTGGGCGAACTTGTCTTCGAGACGAGGAGCAGCACCGAAAGCTTGGACAACAGCGACGTGTGAGAGAGCCTCAGAGGCAATGGACGAGGCTGCACTGGATGCCTCTGTCTGCTTGACGACAAACTTGCCCAGGTATCTTCCACCAAGAATTCCTGAAAGGAGGAAAGCTGGAAGCATGCAGATAAGAATACCGGCGAGTCTGGGCTGCTTTGTAAACGCAATAACGAAGACGGTAACAAAAAAGCTCAGCGTAGTGATGATGTTGCCGACCTTTTCTGATGTACCGGCCTGAACAGCTGTGATATCGCCCTGAAGTCGACTCGAAACCTGACCTGAAGCGCCACGTGTGTCGAAGAACTCTGGAGGCTGGCGCAGGAGAGCAGAAACATAGCGAGTTCGTAAGCGCTGAGCAAGACGTTGACTGATGATGTTCCAGCAGGTAAGATGACCATAGATGAGGACAAGGGCGATTGCACCAATCCAGGCTGTCTGTATGACCTTGTCGTTGATAGAGGCCTCAAACTCGTAGGGGTCCGTGGCAGGTTCGGTAGCACCAGAGCTGCTGCCCTCGGCGGCGCAGGTAGCACCGTTAAAGTTGTCGATGAGCTGACCGAACAGAACGCCCATCAGAGGGAAAGGAACACCAGCTGCAACTGCACAGAGGGTACCGCAAGCGATGAGGCCATAGTCAACGAGTGTTGGTCCAGCGGCAAAGAGGAGCTCGATGTAGGTGAAGCAAGTCTTAAGAGAGTTGAGAGACTAGACAAAGATATCAGTATCATCTGTGAAAGCTTGGAATAGTAGACTTGACTTACAGAAAAGATGCCCTTGGGCTTCTCCGTGGCCGCCTTGTCGGGCTCAGCGGCCATGGTTGTTGTTGTTGGATGAGTACTGGACTAGGAGTCCAACACCGTCATCGATCACTTGCCAGGTGTCTTGTGATAAGACGCAGATGGAACAAAACCAACGAGGTTAGGCACACTTGTAACTCTGGAGAGTTGATGAGAGTTTCTTGTCATCCAAAAGGAACAATGGACGAAGAAAACAAGGGGCGGAATAGCCTCGGCGATCTAACGTCATATGCGAGCAGCAACAGTTTTTGATCAACAACTTTATCAGTTTAATGGCCGATCTAGGAGTACCCTTAACGTGATCCAGCTGCCAGCCAGGGTGGATTTCGATGCAAGTGCGTGCTGTTGTCGATCTGGCTTGTATGGGAAGTTCGGGGGACGAGAGTTGCATTCTGAGTCCCCAGTATTCGACCCGTACACCCTGAGACGACATGATTTTCTTTTTCATGGATCAGTGGCATCAAGGGTATCCAATTCCAGTCAGTTCCAGTGCCAATGCCAGGCGGCCAAGACCAAGGTTCAGGTCATGTTCGTCCGTTGATGAATCCGCAGATTGGTAATGGCCCACTCCCTCACGCAACGAAATCAAGCCAAACCACCAAAGGTAGGAGATCACCGCAATACGATGGAGGCCCAAGATCTGCATTCTTTTTGATCAAAAGACCCTTGTGGCAAATGGTGGAGTTATCACGAGGGTGCCTGGAAGATGGTGCGATTTGTTTAGGTAGTTTCTTCAACTCTTGTGCGTAGGTAGACGAGTTGATTGCTCGAGAGACTTGCGTGGCTTTGAATTAGTTGCATCTTGAACATCTGCAATTCAAAACTTATTAGTCAAGAGAACTATTCAAAAAGTGGGATGAGACATTTTTTACTTGATAGTATTCGACAATCTGAAAGGAAAAGTCTGGTGGATGGGACAAGGATCGGCAACACCACCAAAGCCGAAGCCGAACTCTGACCAAACGGATTATGGGACAGGATCAGATAAGATGGATGTGATGATTGATATGATAAGATGTGATTGATGATCATGTGGCGCCAAGCTTCTTCACGAGCTAATGTAGATACGATAAAACAGGGAATGGTGAATGAACCGCCGAGCATCGGGCCACGGCACGGACCTGATTCTCGCGTCTTTAGAGTGATCGTCACTAGTTTTACTGATTTTGCAATCCGACAGGGTCCTACGAGGTAGACAGGGGGTGTTGAAGAGTGAAAAGAATAAAACGGAAAATAGTAATATTAGCGAGATCAAATCGATAGGTAGATCAAGTCATGTGTGAGGTGGATTGCCGATTCTTTTTTCCGTTCGGAGACAAAAAAGAGTCGGCACTTGACGCGGCTGAATGTAATGTAATCAGTAAAGCCCCTGTCAAATCCCTGAAGAAGAAATCCCCCGCGGAAGAGCAAGGGTGAAATCTGGTGGAGTTGTTGCCGGCTTGAGTGCCTCAAACAGGTTATAGAATATGTGTGTATACTGGGACCCTCATCGGAGCAAAGTGGCCGCTCTCTGGACACTAAATAAACCCGCTTTACTGTACCCTGGCTTAGGTAGCTGGAACTTGGAACTCAAAAGACCCGAGAGGCGTTTTATGCTTATTCTATCGTCAGTTCATAAAGAAGTGGGCTTGGCGGGGGAAACAATTAAGCTTAAGAGAAAGTTGACGATAGAATTCGTTCTTATTCTTGGTGGGCATATCCCTCTTTATTCACGTAACATACAGTGGGACGATCCCTGATACATCAGGTAAGCTTCTATTGGGTGTGAGAACGAAAAAGAAAGGAGCTTGCAGTGATTGGATTAGATTAGACTTTATTAGAGTTGCATCCTCTCATATTGAAAGTGGAGGGTTATTTACCTGGTAGTAGTCTCGGTCGACTTGGCATACAAAGGCCGATACATCGGACAAAAGAGTCGGAGGATGCTTGCTGCCACGGAACCATCAAACCTCCGAATCTGCCGTGGCAAGAACTCCTCACCTGGGCACCAAGGTTCAGGCTCTGTACAGTACGTGTGTAGTGCCTAGCTTGTGCTTCGCTCGTTCAAGAGGCCAAGATGTTGATCTTGTCATGTTTCAGTGCTCCAACTGGCTACTCTATTGCATAATGACCCCGTTGATCAGCGGCCGTTCAGTGATTACGATACGCGACTCTTAAGAAGGTTCCTTTCAGAGTTTAAGCAGGATCATAGCCCTGCTCTTTGGGGCATATATAAGAGGGGGCGAGACACGTAGATGACTGTGAGGCAGAGATCATGTTTATAGAGATCTGAGGCAATACTCAACTTTTGAAAACAATAAACCGTCATATTATACAAGTCTTTTTATCCTTTTGCCTAAGAACAGCCACCTACATCAGCCGCACTAGCAACAGCAACAGTGGCAACACAATGCCTCAAGCAACCCTCCGCACCGAACGCCTCGAGCTGCGGCCTCTCGGGCTCGAACACGGCGACTACATCTACCAACTCGACGCGGACCCAGAGGTGATGAAGTACATCGGTTACGGCAAGCCCTTGTCAGCAGAAGATTCGGCGATTGTACACAAGCTGCTTCTCGAGACGGCGTCGTCCGGTGCTGGACTGGGAACCTGGGTCGCCTTTGCTGGTGATGACTTTATCGGCTGGTGGGTGCTGGCACCCAGCCAGAGCAACGACACACCACCCGTCGTAAACATGAAGCGAGTCGAGTTTGGTCTACGTATCCTCCCCAAGTACTGGGGCAAGGGTTATGCCAAGGAGGGTTCCAATGCAATCATCAAGCACGCCCTCGAGGACCTCAACGTGGATGAAGTATTCGGCGAGACAATGGCTGTCAACCAGGGTTCTCGGGCTGTCATGGCAAAGATTGGGCTCAAGCACGTTCGGACCTTTCATAACAAGTACGATAACCCTCCCCCTGGCATTGAGGAGGGTGAGGTGGAATACAGTGTAACGAAGGATGAGTGGAAAGCCCAACAACAACCAATTGCGGCATAGTTTTTAGGCCGTATCATTGAGATAAAAATGTGAAACTTTTAATACCATACAACATGTGATTTCAGTGTTTCTGACTTGAAGCCATGTTTATTCTGCTGCCGTTTGACATTGATTTCAAAGACTCCATGTCAAGCGAATGTGGTCTCGATAATAACTCGATCAATGATGACTTGTTACATCACAAACTGGGGTCAACTATCACATCCACTTTATTCTTTTGGTGCGTATTTTGGCTACTCATCAGCTTTGATTCAATGTCCGACGTGGAGCTCAAATACCATCAAATCACTTGATCATCACATTTCACCACCACGCTTTTAGTGTTGGGCATCATCACATGTTCAGAATATGACCCCCGTGTCCCCCACGAGCCTTGCCAGAAACAATTGGGTTCAAGGCAAAGAGACCACGCCGGAGGAGGCGAGGCTGTTGGTCATGCAAGTTCCTGACCTTGGGGTGAGAAAAAACACGAGACTCCATACACACTAAAACACCATATCCCTATTAACCTAGATATCTTTAATTAATTAGATAACCACTAAATAAAATTATTTCTTATATATATTATAAATTATTAAAATTACTAAAATACTCTTTAATAGGTAGTCTTTTTTCTGTCTTATTATAACTAAATAATTTAAGGCATTTTAATATAAACCGTATTATCTTATTAATTAAGGCTTAATTAATCTTATCTTAAGCCCGGTAAGCCTTATTTTTAAGGTCCTCTTTTATTTATAGCGATATTCTCCTTATCTTTAACTTTAAAAGTCCCTAGATGTTCTTAATAGGGGCTAAGTCTAGCGAGAAAGGATAGTTAAAGTAATATTTAAGACTATAATTCCTCTTTTACTTAGCTATATAGAACTTTTCACTAGGACTATATTTACTATTATTATCTTCCTTAAGGATAAAGATATATCTTTCGTTAAGAAATAGCTTAATATAATCCTTTAAAATCTACTTATATATCTATTAATTTATCTTATTATTTTTATTAGACTTTATATTATAGAAAATTAAGGCAGACTTATATCTTAAGATAAGGAAAGATAACTTATTAGTATATATTTTAATAGAGATAAAAGAAGCTATATTTATTGCGATATTACCTTAGGTATAAGCCTTTTTTTAGTTTTTTTCTATAAGAGACTTCTTTTCCTATAAATAGCCTAAGTTATTTCTTATCTTAGGTTTTCTTATAATTTAAGCTTATTAC